>APFE030755201.1:53371-153966 GCA_000404065.3 Pinus taeda
CAGGTGGGGGTCTCAAGTTCTATGGTATTGCATTGTAAATATTATTGAACCTTGCATAGTAGTCCAACACGGTTTCCTGAGGGCCTCTTTTGATGGTGTCATATTATGATAATATGTGCGAGGGGTCTTTCTTTTTCTCCCATCTATTGATAAATGACTGGTATAAGGCTTCTGGGTCTCCTATGGAATTCGCTGGGAGTGCTCTAAACCAAGTCCTAACATCGCTTGTTAGACTTTGAACAAAAATTTTCATTCTCAAGATATCATCGTCAATCTCATAGCTCTCAAAGTAGTCCTTCACTTTCTTTGTGTGCTGAAGGGCCGTGCAGGCACTTGTGCCATCAAAATAGGTTATTTTTGTCTGATAATCCTGAGGCATAGCCCCAAGATTAGCAGGCAGGTGTAAAGCTGCATATCTTCTAGCCATGTTCACAGGGATAAGGGGAACAACAGGGATGAGAGGAACAACTGGAACAACTGAGATAATAGGAGTAGTAGTGGTAGTATGAGTAAAGGATGGAGGTGAAGAAGAGGTTCCTGGAGAAGTGGAGAATGAACAAGGGGAAGTGGGGTTGAACGAAATAGAACTCTGACAGGGGTCGGAACCTAGCTAGGCTGAACTGTTTCTAGACTAGAAGTAGTAGGTTCTTCTTGTTGCTCTTGTTTTCGAAGGATCTTAGGAATTATATTGGGGTTTTCAAAAGTAGCTAGGGGATTTGGATCTGGATTTGATATTGTGTAACGTGAATGCTTCTTGGGAGCCAGCTTCTAGCTCGTTTTTTGGGAATTTTTCTAAGAACACAGGTCCACCGAGACCTTTAAAGGTCAGTTTCTTCCTCTGCGGAGCTTCGGACTGGTTTTGTGAGATTAACTGAGGAAATTATCCAGTGGGGTCGCCATTAGCCTATCACTCAGGTTGTCCCTAAGCTCCTGAAGGGATACGGCTGAGGTAACCACAAACAAATCTTTGGATTGCAGGTTCTAGCCCACCTGCAATCAGAGAGGGCTTTCTCTTAATGATTTAGCTTTGTTGATGATGATTTTAGGCTAGCTATTGGGTTCATTGGTTTTTGTTTGAGTTTGGATGGAGTTTGAAAGGAAGGAAGTCGCATTCAAGCAAAGAGGCGTGCATAGGGTGATAAGTTTCAAACCATTTGGGCATGGATTCATGGATCAAGGCTTGCTGTTGCGTTTTCTTGGTGACAAGAGGATTATAGAGCAGGATAGCTACACATGAAACAATACCAATTGCTGAAAAGATGGGATGAAAGTCAGAAATGAAAGGCAATTAAGAATCTTTCATCAGCTAACAGAGAAGGGAGGTGAGTGAATGGTTGTCTAGGAGTAGTTAAAAATTCCTAAAATAACATTCATATGTGAAAGAAACAGTGTAAACATGATCATTTAAGTATGCATATTCATAACTATTCCTGATGAAAACATGTAGAAATCAGAGAAATTGAGCATAGGGTGCTGGCAAGCAAATCCTAAACTATTCTTCCTTTCTGTAATTTTGGATGGTGAAACATAGATGATGAAAAAAACATGAAAAACTAAACAGAGTTAAGGAACACTTATAGATTCATGTGGAAGCACAGGATTTCCATAGTCACTCTTCAGCCAATTAAACACAGTACACAATTCATTCTCCGAGCTCTTAAGCAATCTTTGATTATAGAAATTATCACATATACAGTGCGAGTCTCTGCTCAAGCGAAAAAAAAAAACCAACAAAGACCAACCCTCATTGCATTTTTCAGGGTGGTATATATAGGTAAAATATCCAAAAGTATTTATTACAACCGACCTAAATAGGTCTGCAGAAAAAGATTTCTAAAACCTAACTTATGCTGGAATTAAATGCAAGTAAGTCTTCTTTGGGCTGCGCCAGAGGCAGCTGGATCAAAAGTGAGTTAAAGTGGTGTCCTCTATGGCTTGGTGCAATGCTCTTGTAATAACTGTGCATTGAGTTCTGGTCCATTGATCTTCTGTGGGTTTTAATTGTGCAGTCATTTGTGCTGGTGAGCTTTGAATGGCTCCTTAACTGCTTCTTGACTTTCAAGGTTTTCTTTTAATGCTTCATTCGCCTCGAGCCCTGAGAATATCTTCACTGATACACTTCGCCGCGACACTGATACTCTTTGACATGGATTTTGGCTTCATCTTTCCTCTCACACTCTTTAGCAATTAAATTGGAACACTCTCACTCTCTGCTGATAAGCTCGAAACTGCAAAATCGGCCTTCTTCTGCTTCTGTTTTGATAAAATCTGTAAAATTGGCTCTTTTCAGCTCTTTTTCAGCATAAAATGGCTGCGGAATCAAAATATTCTTTAAAGATTCCCCACATTGGCCCTCTTCCTGTAGTAATGCGTGCTAATCGTGCATCGAAAACTGCCCCTGTTTCTCATTCCGTGCTTCCGAAGCTTGATTTTTGAACTTGCGCGTTTTTCAGCTGCGAACGTCAGCATGATGTCAGCGGTACGATGGATGATGTCAGAATGACGTCATCAGTGGGAACCTCTTGTATAGTAATGACGTCAGCATGATGACGTCAGCAGGGTGACGTGGCATTGCGACAGGGTGATGACGTGGCGGTACGATGGCAGGAGGCCGACGCAGGCAGGAAGGGATGAGGTGGAAGCGATGTGGTAGGGTGATGCGACAAGATGACATGGTGCCCACGTCACGTAAGGGGAAGGCGATTTCCGGTTGGCGTTGGACCGCTTTTGGTACGGAGGTGGTATTTGTCAGGGGCGGCCCGATGCAATAGGATGCCGCCAGCTGTTCCGGTGTACGTCGGTAAAACCGTTGGACATCGGGTGCTAACTAACCATCACAAAAGGGCACTCAATATGCATGAGGACCGTCGGATCCGGGAGGGCTGATCCGATAGTGGTCTGGAGGAGAAGATGTACAGGTTTTAATGAAACAACGCGCGTGATAAAGTTTAATATTTGCGGCCGCGGGTGGGTTTGGAATTTAGGTTAACAATTAATATGTTTCAGCGCTTTGGTTATTAATCCCAAAAATGTGATGCGTGGGGGTTGGTTAATGCATTTGGAAGGGGTTTTTTGTGTTTTGGAAGGAGTCCAAACACTCGGAGGGGAAATTTATGCAGAGATGAGGGTTCTTACTAAGATCTAGGTGAACTTAGTAGTGGGAAGGGAAATAGATAGGGATTTACATAATAACGTCAGGACTTAATATGAAAATGACAAGAAAGCGCTAAGTCTCAGAGATCTTAGGCTTTAAAGGGTAGATAGAACTTTGTAGAGAAAGTATGGACCCTCCTTGAGTAAAGCAGATCTTTAACAAGGCAAATGATATGGAAAATGATGAAACTAAGAAATATCAAGAAGATCTTGACCTCTTTAGGGGAAGTTAGTAATTGATTTAGGGAAGAGGAAGAAGGGGAAGTTAGTTATGCCTCGCTTGAGCTCCTCCATAGGATTCTTGCCTTGCAATACTGATTTGAATAGATATAACACTTGAAAACACAAAACTGATCACAATCATTGATTATGCAACCACCGAACTACCTACCCAACCTACTTACCTAGCATTTTTTCTTCTTTTGGTTTGGGTGCACTTAGACTTGCAGACCCAGCTTTTCAATTTTCCCTTTTGCACTGTCCTCCTATCTATATCTACACTTATTTCTTCCAGGGGATCAGATTAGGCTTTTGAGCGCCCTTGCTTCTCTACCTATCTAAGAATCTGCCAAGATTAAGCTGTTTGGATAGATTATTCATTCTCTATATTCTAAAACAGGAAATTGAAACCTAGGGAGACCAAGATTAAGCTGTTTGGACCTCCCTTTAGCTGAAAATTCTACAAAAATGGAATAACTCTTCAAAATTGGAATGCAACAGTTGAAATTAGACTAGCACACTTTCATGGCCTCCTTCTTTGATGTTTGTTAGCAAATATGGAGCATTGCAGCATGCAAATTATGACATATTTTTCCTGCAAAAATCTCAATCATGAAATATGAGTAACCTGTTGCAGCAGGAGGCTAACACCATCCTTCCTGAGATTCATTATTACGCTTTAATTGTTCCTATAAATGCTTCAATTTCCCAATAAATTCGTCAAGTGACTGAGACTCAACATACTAAATCCGATCTCTAAATGCGAATGGAAAACCATTGGAAAATCATTGAACCTTATCCTTCTCATTAGTAAGATACGGTACATACCTAAATAGCTCCAGAAACTTGGTTGTGTACTCTTCGTCTATTATTGATCCAATCTTTAGGTCATAGTAACTCTCTAACAAGTACTTCTTCCTAAAAATCCTTTTGAACTCCCACCAACTTAGGTCATCTGTCCTAATGTCTCTTACTTGCTTAACATCTTCCGACTAGATATCCACTTTATTGTTCAAGCTGAATATAGTTATTATGGCCTTTATGTTATTTGTGTACTCACGCAACTCAAAAAAATTTCTCATCCCAAGTATCCAAGCCTCTTCATCTTCCAGCTTTTTCACATCTCCATTAAAAGTAGGTGGTTTTATTTCTCAAATTCATCTGGCAAGTATCCCCTATCACTCCTCTTGTAAGGATGATAACGATGAAGATCATGATGTCTAACAGTACTAGAACTAGAATAATAGCTGTACTGATTGCCCCTCCTATCTGGAGTGTCCAACAACCTGCCATCTCTCATTTTATCAGATTTATCTGACCTATGTCTACCAGGAGACCTACTACCATATGCCCCATTAGTTTTTTCCTCCTGTCCGTGGCTGATCCAAAGCGGCGCTTGATGTTGCAAGTATGACAAACTCTTGTACCTATATGGTCCAATCATTATTTGTATTACAACTCCTTATCTCTTACTTCAAGTTCCTCAATGTATCTGATAAATCATAAGTGTGCCCTACACCACACTACTCATCTGATGCATAGGGATATTCTATGTAGTCTACCACCTTTAGCCATTTGATATTTTTCTTGCAATGAATAATATGTCAGATAAACCAATTCACAATAAATCAATGTACCTTAATATAGCTCGGGGAGTATACCTTGTCTACAAGATCACCAAATCAATGTGATACACGTATAACATAATCATAATTGCATATAGGCATACATAAATAAATGTATCAACACATAAACATCACTCTAGTTAAGGTCCGGTAATCAATGCAAGGCCATATCAAAAATTCATGTTATGACCTCATGCATGACAACAAACATTACTTAATTGTACACATTACTAGATGAAACCAACAATATGTATAAGCAATGCCTAACTAACTACACATACACATAAATGCATGTATTCAAGCATTAACGATCAATTCTTGTAATCAACCTACAAGACTAATACATGTAATCAAAATATTCAAGAATGTAACCTAACATAAAAGGATGTAAGTATGTGACATAAAATCAACTAGTAAGAAACATGTAACAATATTTAACAAATTTGTCCTATAGGAGCTCATAGCTTCCAAGTGATTTACCTGTACCCGTCTACTGAGAGCATCTTCCACCCTGTTCTCTTTTCCTTTCTCGGAACCAAAATCACTGATCATGGCCAATCATCTAGCTTGTTGGGCATTTAGATTTAGCTAGTCAAACAAATACATCAACATATGGTGACCGCTCATAAGTACAAACCTCCTACCAAGAAGATAATGCCTCCACATCTTCAGTGCATGTATGTTTCATGCTAATTCCAGATCACATATTAGGTAGTTCTGCTCGTGCTCATTTATTTTTCGGGACTCATAACATACCACCTGTCAACAACTACTTAAGCTACTCAAAGCTAGACTTACAGTCTTCTATCCATTCAAAATTATTACCTTTCCTTTGCAATCATGTGATAGGATAAGCAATTTGTGAGAAGTTCCTGATGAGCCTCTTATAACAACCATCCAAACCCATGAAATATCTCACCTCATCCACACTCTTAGGAGCTACAGACTCCACGATGGTTCTTATCTTCTCTAGATCTACTGCAATGCCCTCCTTGGAGACAAGATGCCCCAAGTAGTGTACCTCAGTATCAAAAGAAACTATACTTGCTGAGCTTAGCATACAACTAATTCTCTCTCAACAAACTCAACACTACTGCTAAATTCTCAGCATGCTCTTCCTGATTTTTAGAATATACCAACATGTCATCAATGAACACAATAACAAACTTATCCAAATATGGACGCAACACACTGTTCATCAAACACATAAATGTAGCTGGAGCGTTATTTAAGCAAACTGGAACTACAACAAACTCATAATGCCCATACTTTGTCGAGAACATAGTCTTTTAACTGTCCTCTTCTTTGATGTGTATCTAATGGTATCCAGATGTCAAGTCAATATTCAAGAACATTGCTGCTACCTTCATCTGATCGAACAAGTCATTAATCCTCGAGAAAGGGTACATGTTCTCGATAGTCACTTTGTTCAACTTCCTATAGTCAATGCATAGTCTATGAGTACCATCTTTCTTCTTCACGAACAATATCGGTGCACCCCAAGGTGATACACTTGGCCTAATGTATCCCTTGTCCAACATTTCCTTCAACTACAACTTTAGCTCAACCAACTCAGGCGTCATCATCCTATAAGCTGATTTTGATGCTGGAGATGCCCCTAGCACTAACTCAATAGAAAAGTCCACTTCCTTGTGACGTGAAAACTTTGTAATGTCCTCAGGGAATACATCCTGAAACTTTTGCAAAACTGGGTACCTACTCAACACATATTCATCCTTAAACTCCTTACCCTTATCACTATAAATGTGTACTACAAATAACATACACCCTTTCCTTTGGCTACACTTTTCTTTCATAGCTGTCACCATCCTAACTGATGTGGCTTTCTTCTTACCCTACAAGATTCCTGGTTCCCCATTGTCATTAATACACTCAATAGCTTTATCATAACATTATGCCTTGGTTCTATGAAGATAAAACCAATCCATTCCCAACAACACATAGTATGATCCTAATCGCTTCTTTGTACTTGTAGCCAACTACACTAACCAAGACTCTGCATGCAATTCCTTATTCAAACCACACTTCTCCGACAAGTAAGGACTAACATAGCTATAATTATATCCAGGGTCTATCAAAATAGAAATAACTTGATCACAAATCTTACCGTTCATCTCAATGACAGGTTCCTGGTGTTCTTCTTGTCTATTGTCCACTGCTGCATAGATATGAGGAATGCTTTGCCCAACATCCGAAATAGTCTGTACCTCCTGTGAACTGTATATCTGAGGCCTACCACCCTGATTTTATAGAAAATTTATCTTAAGGTGTTCCTTGTCACATGTCCAACACTAAAACTAACCAATACCCACACCTCTATGTTGTTGTTGCGACTCATATCCCTCTCTAACTACATTAAACTTCTTTTGCAATGCCACATTCTCTTTTCATCTACATGCTGAGGCCTTTTCCTCTTAGGCTTCCATGTACCTTTACCTTTTTATTTTCCCTTCCATCCATGCTGAGATTCATTCTCATGCTTTGATTGTTCATAGAAATAATTCAATTTCCCAATAAGTTCCTCATGTGATTGAGTCTCATCATACTGAATTTGATCTCTAAATTCTAATGGAAAAACATTGACAAATCACTGAACTTTAGCATTCTCATCAGTAAGATACAATACATACCTCAATAGCTCTAGAAACTTGGTCGTGTACTCTTCATCTACCATTGATCCCATCTTTAGCTCATAGAATTCTTTAGCCTTATTATTGTAGTACCTCTCTCACAAATACTTCTTCCTAAAATACCTCTTGAACTCCCACCAACTCAACTCATATGTTCTGATTTCTCTGACCCACTTAACATTTTCCCACCAGATGTCTACTTTACCTTTCATGTTGAAGATAGTTGTTCTAGCCTTCATGTTATTTGTGTACTCAGGAAACTAAAATAATTTGTTCATCCAAGTATCCAAGCCTCTCCATATTCCAGTTTCTTCACATCTCCATCAAAAGTAGGTGGCTTTGCTTTCTTAAATTCATCTAGAAAGTATCCCCTATCAGTCATCCTATAAGGATGATAATGATGACGATCATGACATATATTAGAACCAGAGCCAGAACTAGAATAGTACCTATACTCATCGCTGCTCCTATCCAGAGTGTCTACCAACATACCATCTATGATGCTAGCAGACTGACATCCCTTCATATCCAAACAACTATTGGAAGCTTTAATGTGTGCTCCTTCCTTAAACAACCCGGGACCCTACATCTTTCATTCATATACAACTATCAGAAATGGGACTTATGTCTATGTCCACACATCTCTATCAGAAGCGTTATAGATGCACTTTTACGTTAAAAACCCGACTATATAACTTTATCGAATACAAAGGATTACACGGGAAAACCTGCTCCGATCAGATAAGCCGGAACTCGAAATACATAAAACCTATTCTATAAATCTTTCGGGTCTGCATTTTCCATATGCCTTATCGTCTTTCCTCCAATCTCCACTTTACACATAAACACATGGAAAAATTGTTCCAAAACTTAAGGTCGAATCTTAAAAATATTACACCCACATCTAATAAATTTCAGATCCACTCTCCATTTCAGTCCTTTCTGCCGCGCTTTCCTTTATATTTTCTGATCACTAATTATCGGCTATCACTATATTGGCATTCCATTGCATTGTCCATCGACCCTTCAACTCTGTGATATGCAATCAATTCTGCACCGTTTGATCAACTTCAATCCAATGATCCATACTTCATCGCATTATTGCAATTAGCGTTAGCAAGTGGCTAGGATCCGGTCCATTCACACAGACTTACGTCAATGTGATAAATTTTGCCGATGCGATAAAGTGCTCTGCTTTACCCAATTAGATTTGGTCTGTTGATCTTAAAGATTCAACGACCACTGTGCATTAATATTCACCTATTTATTTCGTCTCTTTACTTGATTTCGTTCAATATTGTTAGACTTATGCCTTTCATAGGTTTCCTCTGGCATACTTCGTTTTCACTCACGACATTTAGATATAACTCTCTATGATATCTTTGAAGTGGCTCAACAACTGTTATAATGATAAGGACCCCAATTATGATTTAACGCTGCAATTTATAACTTAAGGCATACAAACAGAGAAGGATGCTCCAGTTGTTCTGCAGGAAACTATATAGAGGCAAGCGAAGGGTTTCAAGAGAATAATACATCTATGCACACAAAATTATTCATTCAATACAATAAAGCTACAGGGTCTTATCCCTCTCACTCGATTACAACAATAATAAACAAAACTCTTGTGTCTATCTTGAAATCCTAGATCCCTCTTACTTGACTCCAACCTAGCTAACCTCTACCTAGTCTCTCTCTCCCCTCTAGCTAACCTCTCTCTCACTAACCTATGAATTATGCAAATAGATCATATTTTATACAAGAATGGATTCATGAACCAATTTTGGTTCAGATCCAGAAATCTCTCACTCTCTCCTAAAGAATCTCTTCAACTCCACTCTTTTCTAAAACAAGCACTAATTTAAGCTTTCAAATCCATCATATCCTATTCAAACCAGATAAATCTAACTGTTTGGTCTGATCTCCACACAGGGAGGGTCAATCAGCCATTATACCCTTTTTCTCATATTTTACAATAAATAAAACAATCTCACACATTTAAATAAATAAAATTAACTAATCTCATGTCTTCCAACCCCCTGTTAGTCACAACATGTGATCATACCATTGCATTTATAACTAGGCTTGAATGCTCCTGCATCAATCCTTCATTGTATTTGATTTATCTAACATGTGTTTACTAGTAGACCTACTGCCATATGCTCCATTAGTTTTGTCCTCCTATCCATGGTTGATCCAAAGTGGCCCTTGACATTGCAAGTCTTACAAACTTTGAAGAAGTATAGCATTAACCTCTATTTTCTTCTCTTGTGCCTATATGATCCGATCATTATATGACATAGAACTCCTTATATTTTACTTAAAGCTCCTAAATGTATCTTCCAAATCATCAGTGTGCCCCGCACCACGCTGCTCATCTGTTGCATAGGGATATTTTATGTAGTCTACCACCTTGCTAGCCATTTGATCTCTTTCCTGCAATGAATAATATGTCAGATAACAAAATCACAATAAATAAACGTACGTTAGTATAGCTTAGGGAGGATACCTTGTCTGCAAGATCACCAAATCTGCATGATACATGTATAACATAATCATAACAACATACACACATACACAAATAAATGTATCAACACATAAACATCACTCTAGTTAGGGTCCAGTCATCAATGCAAGGCCATATCAACAATGCATGATATGACCTCATGCATGACAACAACCATTAATCCATTGTACACATTTCCACATTCAACCAACAATATGCATAAGCAATACCTAAACAACTACACATATGCATAAATGCATGTAGTCAAGCATTAGTGATCAATTCTTGTAATCAACCTACAAGACTGATACATGTAATAAAAATATTCAAGAATGTAACCTAACATACAAGGATGTAAGTAGGTGACATAAAATCAACATGTAAGTGACATGTAACAATATGTAACTAGTCACATACTCATGAAAAACTCATTCCACAACATCAACATCAAATTCTCCATGGAAACATTACTACAACCATAATCAACGATCAAGAAAATGTAACAAGCACATGAAATGCAAGTGTAAGATACACACATTCCATTGATATGCATGCATGACCAACACACACCACCCATCCATTCCAAGGGGTGAACCATGTTCTGATACCACTCTATAACACCCTCCTCCCACATCTACCCAAGTAAATAGCCAACCGGGGTAAACATGAGAGGAGAGGTGTTACACTGAAATTTGTCACCATGACTATCTGCAGTTAATATGGCTCCATCAATAGTCATATTATCCTCCTTGTCAAGCCTTATACCTCTGCTCTCCATGTCAAACTTCAAAAAAGAGAGAAAGTCATTAAAAAACATGTTTATCTCTGGGTACGCAGGTTCTCTCTACCTTGCCTGTGTGTACGCATCCCAAGCTCATTGTACCTGCGTACTTGTATGCTCTATAAGTCAAGGGATGGGTGCGTACTCCTGTAAAGGTCAAAAGGCGCGAGTTTCATCTTAAAAAAGTTACTTGTGGTCACTTCTAGAGCTTTCTAGAAGAGTGTTTGACGTGTATTGAGCGCCTCCAGATGGTTCATGCATCCCTATGATAGAGGAACTTATCCCATCAAGAGAGGAGCTACCCCATCCAAAAGAGGGAGTATCCCATTGATGTTGGAACTGAATAACTTCCTCTAGAACACTATAAATACAGGCCTTGGGCCAGAGGAGGGGAGGTTGAAAGCTGAACATTCCAAAGGGTAGATGCTGCTGGAATTAGGACTTCCTTGTAAAGCTTGTGAGGAGAGATTCCCATCCTTTCTTGTTTCATTTGGAAGTGGGTGAGCTTGTCAAAGTAGAGGAAAACTCTTGCCGGACCCTGGGAGGAACTTGCACAACACCAAGGCTTAGGTTGTAATGGTTTCTTTCTGTTTCCTATTAATACAAATAAGTCCATTCTTCTCAATGATTTGTTGTTAATGAATTGTTTCATATACTCCTTGGTCTATATGTTGAATATGTTTTGTTTTATGAGATATTCAAGTGTTATGTAATCGTTTCATTGTTAGTGTATGCAGTTTTCGAAGTGAAGGAGGAGCTCATCTGGATCGATGAGGCTAGACTACTACAACAACAAGCGTTGGACTTCAGGTAGGATCGAAAAACACTTGGTTTCTCATATGATAATGCATGTTTAGAGAAGGATTGCTCTTAATTGTCTTGTTTGTCACTAGAGAGTCTTAGACTCCTAGGGAGGTTAGTTTTGTCAGCAAAAATAACTCTTTCCGCATGACAGATAGATCTAGGGTTAGAAATCTAGTAAACAACATTAAGAGAATGAAAGAATAAGAAACCCTAAGTTGAAAGATGAAGGTCACCCAAGTTTCTGGATCATAAGTAAAAACAGGATGGGGTTTCCAATTTTGTTATAGTGTTTTCTCCTTGAAGGTGTACAAAAAGGAAACACTTAAGACTGTGGATGACAAACAGTCTTAACAATATAAATGGCTTCTAAACATTGTAGATATGCAATAAATGATAGAAACAAAAACTACCAAAGCCCTGATCTATGCCACAAACTTTCTTAAACGACAAAATGAAATAGTAATAACTGTGGGTAACTCCAATAATCCAATGAAAACCAAATATATAAATAATATATTTGATTAAAAAGCACCTATGAATGGAACAAATAAATGTTACCATTCCCCCTCTATGGGATGGTTTCTTGGCTATCGTCAATGTCTTCACCTTTTTGTAGAATCTCTCTCCTCTATAATGTGTAAAACCCAGCAAACAAAATGTTTGAGCTCAATGAGAAATCAAATGAAAAAGAATATGGTGTATGATAGTGATAATAATCAAAGTTGTAATAGTGAAAGCAACAATGAAAATAATTGAAAGTGAATAATGAATGGAAAACCCTTCTATTTATAACAAAATATTAGGTTGTCCTCAAATAATGAGCAATAATAAAATATTATTAATCCCATTCTAGAAATAACCACTTGGAATATTTTATTATATTTGGTTAGGAGGGAAAAAGTATTTAAACTTCTATTTAGAAATAATAAATTAATATATGATTTATTTATCATCTCAAGGAACATGGTTAAGGAATAATAAACAAGTAAAGATTTATTTAATTATTCCTAAGGGATTTAGTCAAACTTGACAAGGAATAATAATTAATTAATTATTGCTAGAGAAAAATAAGATAATTAATAATTTATTTGTTTAATTTTCATAACTGGGTCAAATATGAAAAATAATATTAATTAAAAAATGGTTTAATTAATTATTCCTAGAAGATAATTAAATAAATAATGATTTATTTAATTATTCTTCATGGGTTTAATTATAATTTTCTTAACAAATGTGCTTTATTAAGTAATTTCTCAGAGCGAAAGCAATTTTACTATGTAAAATTGGCTTTACATGGTGTACTTTGATCCATCTATTAAATTAAGGCTAGATGATCAATTTTTTGTGATAACACCATGGGACTGACAAAACCATAGACTAATACCAAAAATTTGTTACAACATAAGGGACTTTTGATGCACCCCAAAGGCCCTAAACACTGCATGATCAATAGAACTTCGCCAACTTCGTGAGCTTCGGTCCTCAAAATGCGGAGTCTTTGACCAAAACATGGACCATGTTGAGTTGCACCCAACATGCCCCCAACAATCACCCATGACTCGTCCCGACTCACTTAGATATGGTTCCCTTGATTTTTGTTGCGATTCTGTTGTAGAATACATTATACTACTAGACTATCTCTACAATTTCTTTCTCCTCTCGACATACCTCCTCCAACAATTCCTCTCTGGTTGGGCCAAGAACCTTCTGCAGCATTTTTTCCTCCCTTTTCTTCAACTCTTTGAGCCTTTCGTCCACTACTTGAGAAAGTTCGAGGGTGTCATCCTACCATGGTTGAGTCCTCGCTTGAAAAATTTACTTGTTCCTCTGAAGATCATCTATCTGCATTTCGAGGTTCTTTCCTTCAGTAATAATGGCGAGAGTTTGCAAGATTGGTAGTGTCTTTACAACTTCTAATATCTCGTTATAATACTTCTTCTTCACCTATAATTCCTCATCGATCTTTTGGACGTTTGGATCCTCCTGGACTGAGGTCAGAATCTCCATTATGTCATCTAATAATTTCCCACAGTTTGCCACTCTATCAAAGATGCCTTTCAATGTTTCCTTTAAGTATTTATGCCTCTTCTCCCACACTTCTATTGGCAGGGCTAGTTGCAGCCTTATTTATAGCTCTGATATCTAGACTTCATACTCAAATTTAATCGTTTCCAGTGTATTCTTTTATTCCTTGATCATGAGGGCAAGATTCACGACCTTCTTTGCTAGTGGTTCCTCCTCACCGACCTTCACATCCACGGCTATGCTACACGCGACTTTGATGGATTTTTCCAACTGCTATTGTCCCTGACATGCATCATCTCTTTGCTTAGCCACTTTCTCTAGCTCCTTCATCAATGCAACTTTCTCCTTTTCCACTTGTATTTTCAACATCAAGGTTCATTGTTCCCACTCCTACAACTCAATTGTTAACTTTGATGGAATTCATGCAGTACCAGAATGGGCAGCATGACAACATTAATGTTGATGGAGTTCCATGCTTTGGCTTGTACTTTGTCCTCTGGTGTTTAGAACTGTATTGACCCAATTAGCACCTGCAAAATTCTAACACCAAATTGTGTTTCAATTCTTCACTCTACCGATAGTGGATAATTTATTTTTTCTATTTGTTTTGTTATTTGTGGCAACGCCTTCCGCTCCACAAAGCCCTGGTGTACCTCAGCCAATATTATTTTATAGAGATAATCAATTCCATCCCAGTTCTCCTTTGTGATCTCCTGTACCTTCTCTCTAATCTCATCTATGTCCCCATAAATGATGACAAGCACTTCTGTGCCCTTGGACATATCTGCTTTCAACTTTTTACTCTTGCCTACTGCAATTGTTGTTTCTCTCCTTTTAACAATAAAAGGTGACTACTCTGATACTCGTGCGTCACTGATGGGCTCCTAACACTCCTACTATGTTTCCTTTGTTTCTATTAAAGCATCCTTCCCGCTTGTACCTGCATCCTACAGGGTACCCTTCTCTGTTCCAAATACTCCACCGGGTGGAGTCATCAATTCTTTTGGCCATTGTTATGTTACTATAATAAAATCATCTTCGGTTACTAAGTATGGAAATGGGTGCCATGTCCTAGTATGATCCTTCATTTCCTTCACATAGGCTCTATGGAAGTCCCCTATGAAGTCCATAATGTTACACTACTGCTTATATAAAATAGGTGAAAAAATTGGATGTTGATTCCCCACCATGTGTAGATCCAATTCCATCACCAAAAAAAAATCATATTCTATGTTGTGTGCATTGGCTCCTTAGTAAACCATAGGGAGGCATACCTTGTTGCTTCATAGACATCCACATTGATAGATGGAAACTTCGAGTCTTCTAGTTCTGTCCACGCAACTAGCATGATGAGGATTATCAGCCAAGCATGCTGGAATTTCTTCCCCTCTTCTTGTGCTTCCCTACAATCTCTCAAAAATTCCTTGCACAGATAGGAGACTTAGTTGAATTGGACCCGTGCACAACCAAAGATACTATAGCGCAGGCACCTCATTAGCCATGCACTTCCTCATTATCTTACTTGTCAAAATGTGGATGGTGAAACACACTCCTTGGCCATCGATGGAATTGATATCATATCCCCGCGACTTCTTCACTGGTCAAACTTTTCCTTCATCATTTTTCCCATCTCCTTGTCCATATTATTTCCCATAAATTCTTTTGTGGGGTCTTTTCCATGATGAGGAAACGTTGTGATTATTTTAATTAACATCTCATCAATCGAGATCTTTGTCCCTAGCCAGATGCATACATCATGTACTAGTGTGAGGAGCTGTCACACACAAATTTTATTGGATGTGCTTCAGCAAAAGTGTGGCACATTCAGAATTTTCAAGAGGCCCACTCTTTGTAATCCTATAGGCCACTAGTATAGCTCCAACCTCATGACTCCACTTTCTAGGTATTGGACCTGCTTCAGATATCTACTTGGTTCAAATTACAAGTATTTTCTCTAATTGTTAAAGTCCCAGTCTTCCATATTTAGCTAGGGGATTCTCCCCAACACTTCGCCATCAAACGAATCTTCCTCTAGTAGTAATAAAGTGTATGTGGCAAACTTTCCCTCCTTATGTTCCTTAACCAGCTTGGCGTTCAGTTTTCTTGGCAGCATGTATGGTGGGAGCACAGAAGGAATGTCTTCGTCCTTTGTGTCCATGCGGTGAAATTCAGCCTCCTCTTCAGTATCATTGATATGTTGGGGTGCCTTATGCTACATCAGCTTCTTTCGTTTCTACACAAGCTTCTTCCCCTTATCTTCTTTGTTATTCATGCACACTTCCTTATATGTTTTCTTCCTGAGGGATGTTCTTGTTGACCTAGGTTGTCATTGATGTCAATATGGCAATATTCTAGATACTAGATGATCCATGAAGGGGAATTAGAATAGATCCATGAAGAGACAGGGGTAAGGCTGTCAGCATAGCCAAGCCATGAGTAAGAGTCTGTTAACGGAGGAGTTAACAAAGGAGACATATCAATGTTATCGCTTATGCTTAAGGGTATTGCAGAATATCAGAGCAAGAGAGGCATATTGAAAACGGCAGAAGCCATCAGAGGAGGTCATTGCAAAGCCAAAGGAAGACAATGGATCAAGAGGAGCCACATCATAGGAGAATTGCATGTAATACATGCGCAAGAAGAATCAAGAGGAAGTAGTCATCAAAAGAGGAGTTAAAATGCCAGAGGAGGCAAAACAAAGCTATCATAGCTATAGGAAGAGCCATATATATATGTCATATATATATATCAAAGAAGAACATATCGATGGAGCACACAGAGCCATCAGAGGAGAAAAATAGAGCTATTGGAGGCATATTAGACATATCAGGAGTAATATATGCAAAGGAGTCTTATTGGGAGTAATACATGCCAAAGTTCCAAAGAGCGGAATACATATACATATATATATATATGTGTGTGTGTGTGTGTGTGTGTGTGTGTGTCGAAGAGCTAAAGGCAGAGGTGGAGTAGCAGATAACATATATAGGCAGTTTTACACTATCAGAGGCGAAAAGGGTGTGTATATTATATATATATTATATATAATAGATAATATATATATATATATATGTATGTGTGTGTGTGTGTGTGTGTGTGTGTGTGTGTGGACCCCACGGACCATTAAGTTATGGTTTAAGTTAAGAGCAGAGGAGTATAGACACGCACCTTAACGGGTTATAGCAACAACCCTTAATAACATCGCATCCACCCAACGAGACTCTCACATCGCAATGTATAAAGGGCTGTCACCCCCAAATCACCAATTGCGATATCTATGTATGGACCCGATGGAGGCATTAAAAACAACCTATAATAATATTGCGTTCGTCATATCGGGAGTTATGTATTGCATATATTGTAAAGCCTTATCACTCTATAAGGTTCCAATTACGATATATGTTGCGGACCTCGCAACTACCCATTGTGATTACACTGTGGACCTGATGCAAGTATAGATGCAGGTGTAATAAATTTGAAGTCAGGCCTTTAGCGTTTCAGTCATTTTTTCATATATTCTTGTGTATTTTGAAATTTGTATTGTGTGGGGTTTGAAGACCAAAATGCATAAAAACGTACCCTTTAGTTCAGGAGGCTTGAACGATGCCAATTGTGAATTATGATGGTGACGTGGCAGGTGGGGATCCCTTGTTGGTACTGTTTCTCCAATGAATTCTCTCTATGAAAAATAAAGACCTGCATTTGCATATTCTTACAAAAAAAGGGGGTCTCTGTTACAGTTTTTTATCCAACAGTTTTTCTCTGTGTATTCTGTCCTTGTCGTTGAATCAACATGTCCCAGGAGTGTTGGTGAGAACGAAGAGACTGAGGAAGTCAAAAAGCTGAGAAGCCGAAGGACAAGCCAGCGTAGAGGAAGCCAAAGCATCGAAGAGGACAATCCAGCACAAAGGAAGCTGAAGCAAGCATTGAGGAAGCCAAAGGGGCAGCGGAAAGAGGAAACCGATGGTCAGAGGCATGAGGAAGATACAAAAATAGAGAACAATGAAAAGTGGAAGTGTTGTTGAAAAAGCTAGAGGAAATAGAGGCATCTATAGAGTCTAGCGGAATAGAAAAGGGCCGAAGGATCAACAGAACAGGAAGCATTCGAAGGGTGAGCTTCTCAGCTCATCATGTTACCCTATGAAAGAATTAACCAGATATACATTGCAGTCTAAAGAATAATTCTGTGATGTAATGAATAAAGTTTTTATCTAACATTGTTTGAAGGGAGAAGTAACCTACAGAGAAGCAGTCATGTTGAAGCATTTATTATGACAGCTAGAACAGATGCTTGAACACAAAGTCGATTCTTATGTAGAGCTTAGTGCAGCTAATAGTAGACTCACTAAAGTTGTATGGAGACATCATCAGAGGTCATGAAGGCTATTGGAGACTCTGTGTTGATAGTATGAAGAGTTGTAAAGACTCCTTCATAAGAAGACTGGTTGTCATTGATACTGTAGCATGGGAACTACAGTGAAGCTGTAAACAGACAGAACTCAGTAAAGAAGAGTTCTAAGAGCAGAACATTACTATCAAACATGCCTTAAAAATATTGGATTGGAACCCTTGGGGTTAGTGCCTCAAAAGTAAGAAGGATTGGAGTCCTTGGGGTTGATGCCTCAGAAGTAAGAAGGATTGGAGTCCTTGGGATTGGTGCCTCATAAATAGGAAGGATTGGTGTCCTTGGGACTAGTGTCTCAAGAACTGGAAGGATTGAAGTCCTTGGGAGTTGGTGCTCCTAAGTCCAATATTCTTGCCTTGGTGAAGTAGAGTTGGATCTCTGGAGGTTGGAGCCTCACAAAAGTCCAAGTTGGTGCTTGGAAACTAATTGCAACCATTTATATTGTATCTATTTTATTGCAAAGATTATATTAATAAAAGCATTGATACTTGTTGTTCATCTTTTTTTTTGAATATAAATGTTTTAACTGGTAAAATAATAGTTGAAAAAGAAATACTGATTCACCCCCCCCCCCCCCTTAGTATTTCCAACAGTTCTGAGTTCCACCCCAGATAACTCACCTGGTTTCTTCTGTTGCTTCTTCTGTGGTTTTGTTTCTATGGGTACCTGCTTTCTAGGTGACCTCATGTGCCTTGGGGACATGAGTACCTTCACTTCTTGTGCCTCCATAATACCTGCTAATCCTCTTTCTGCAAATATTTTAACAAGTTCCTCAAAACCCTCCTAAGACATACAATAGCTCTCTTCTCTTCACACTTAGATGCAATTTCTCAAATTCTCCAGACAACAAAGTGTCAAATGTGGCGTGGGATATGGTTTTTATAATGAATTTGAATTCCCATCCCCATGATTGACTCAACATTTTCTCATTTAATGCAGCTATGGGGCTAGATACAACTGACTATGCTTCGTGAATTTTCTTTTCCCATGGCCTTTAATGGAAATTTCATTTTAACGGTAGTTTTTTCCTTCCAATAGATTTATGGCTAACTTTGACGAACCTTCCCTTGTGGTGAAATAATTTTTCTTTGTCATAGTTCCTGCAAACTTCATCATACGTTTGAGTATCGCATAGTAATTTTCCTTCGGCGAAGTCCCTTTTTGCAGACTAGTTTCTAGTCCCATGCCCACTTTCAACTGTAGGTGGCACTAAGAGTTTCTTCCCTTTATTTTATAGTGTGAATCTCCAAGTATAGATTCATCCCTATATATCTTTAACGTGCTACCGTCCACTTGTCCCAGAATTAGCTAACCATTCAACTTCGTGTGCTGAACTACACCACCATCAAATATGCGCTTGATGATATATCATCCTAACCAATGTGTTTTAAATGTTCCTCGGAACTTCATGAATTCGTTGTCATATAATAATACAAGATCTCCTTCTCAATGTCTTCTTCTTGATATGCCTATCATGCCAGGATTTCTCCCTTGGTTTCTGTACTTGCTGATGGAACCATATTATGAACCAGTCTTCTTCTAGAGCTAGTATGTGTGACATTCTTTCCTTCATAATGTCAGGATCTGCCATGTTTGTAATAGTTGCAATTCTCAAACTTGGCACAATGTATTCCATAGGCATCCCTGCCTCTTGTCCATATACCAACCTAAATGGTGTATGCCCTATCAAATTATTGCATGTTGTTCTATATGCCCATAACATCGTGGAATCCTTAAATCCCAGTCATCTTTGTTCACATTACATACCTTAGTCAATGCATTCTCCATAATCTTATTGAAATCTTCCACTGTTCCATTTTCCTGTAGATAATAAGGAGTGTTCTTCTGGTGTAAGCCTAAATTTTCCTAGTTAGTGCTTCAATGGTCTTGTTCAAGAAATATATGTCTTGGTCACTCATCAAGATCTTCAGATAACCAAACCTAGATAGCATATATTCAAAGATGAACTTCATAGTAAGTTTTATTGCAATCCTTCACTGGTTGTGCCTCGACCCATCTTGTCAAATAATCAATGGTAGTGATGATATACCTCACACTAGTCTTTTTTCCTGGTAGACCTATCAACCCAACAAAGTCAATAGCTCATGTTTCAAAATCCTACAGAGTTACTTGTGTTACTAGTTGCATCTCATCCCATCTAGATGACTTTCCTGTTCTTTGACATACATCACATGCTTGACAGAATTATTTTTCATCCTTATGTAATATGGGCCACCATAGCCCACCTCTTAATATTTTCTGCACATTGGCTTTTCCTGCATAGTTCCCACCTGTGACTCCTCCATGAAATTATGTCAAAATACTCTGTCGTTTGTGTTCAAGGACCTACCTATGTATCACTTCATCCAGTTCCATTTTGTACAAGTGCCCAACAATGAACGAGAAATCAACTGCTCGAACCACCAACTCCTTCTTTTGCTTCATATTGACTTCGCGAGCGCCATTCCTATGAACAAAAACTAAATAATATCCACAAAATGATCATCTGCGACTCTAATTGTGAATAGTTGTGCATCAGGTAGGTTATCTTTGATATTTGTGGGTTCTTCTCCTATCTTTATTCCTGATAGATGATTAGAACCAACATTTAATTTCCTTGGCTTCACTATAACTTCACAGTCATACTCCTGAAATAATAACAACCATTGACAGATCTTTCCTCCTAAAATAGGCTTATTCACCAAATATTTCAGCGTAGAGTGATTCATGAACATTTTGAAATGTGCTTCCAACAATTAGTGCTTGAGCTTCTATAATGCATATACCATAGCTAATCCCTCTCTTTCTTTCATGCTATAGTTCTTTTTGGCATTGGATAGTTTCCTACTTTCAAATGCTATGGGATGGTCAATTTCTCCTTCTCCTGGTTGTGCTAGCACTACACCCAATGTTATGCAAGATGCATCAACATGTACATGGAACTCCTTCTAGTCCTGAAAACTAGAATAGGTGTAGTTACCATCTTCTCTTTCAGTACATCCAATCTCCTTTGGCACTCTTCGCTCCATTGAAAAGTAACATCTTTCTTCAACAATTTCTCCATCGCTACAGTTATCTACACATACCACTTTATAAACTTTTTTTAGTAGCTAGTGTGTCCTAATGTTGTGCACAGTTGTCTCATTATTTTTGGTGTTGGAAGGTTCACAATAATTGCAATCTTTGTAGGATCCACATGATTTTCTTCAAGTTCAATGAGATATGGTACTGCCTACACATATCCATCGTCAACCTTAAGTTTTCCAAATGATTTTTTAATAGATCAAAGACTACCTAATCGTCGAAGTATATTTCTAGAAACTTGTGTATATATTATTTAAATTCTGCAACTACAACTCTGGAAAATATAGTAGGCACATTCTTTAATCCAAAAGGAATCACCGTGTACTGATAAGGTCCCCACTCTATATCAAAATTTGTCTTATGTCTATCTTCTGGCACAATTCCAATTTGATGGTATCCTAAAAAGCCATATGTGAAAGAATAGGCCCCCTTCCCTCCTACATTGTCCAATACTTTAGCTGTAAATGGTGTAGGGAAAGGGTCATGTAGGCATGCATCATTCAATTTCCTTAAGTTAACACAAATTCTAATTTTCCGTTTCACCTTATTTTCCTTAACCACCATGGGACTTACCCATTCAGACTCTTCAACAGGTTCGATTATCCCAACTATCAACATTTTGTCCAATTCTTCTTTCACCTTCTCCTTGTATTTTGGATTCAATCTATAAGGTCTCTTCCTGATACGCTTCACATCAGGCTTCAGAGGAATCCTCAAAACTCCCAAATATCCTAATATGCCCTTCATATATAAAAACTTAGTTGGGATCAACTATTGATATTCATGCAAGAGATCTGTTATCTTGTTGACTGTGTCTTTGTCTCGGTAATCCCATATGGTTGTGTACTCTGGTTCATCCTCTGACCCTATATTGACCTTCTTTGTCTTTAATGGCTTCATTATATTAGGCATCTGTATCTTATGTCCATTTACTTTGCAATGCCCTTCTGATTCTTTGATTTCAATATTGCAATGATCTTCATCCTCTTCTATAGTGTGATTATAGCATTCCATTACATTATGTGTCTGCATAGCCCAATCAGGTTGCAGGTAACTAGAACTTCATTCTCAAAAATCTTCCTCTTAACTATATTCAGAGTTGCATCTATATGTGGACAATCATCTTCAAATTTTAATGTCATTATAAATCCATCAACCATTTCTGCCCAGCTAGTAGTACCATGTCGAAGCTCGATTTCCAAATACCAATTCTAAGGAATTGTCTCCAAGGTATGGATGAAACCATGCACCCATTCTTCTCATGGAATTTCTCCCCAAGATTCCATAGAGAGTTTTATGTGGTCTCTCGGATCATTTGGTCATCATACTATAGGTTTTAACCCCGCACAAAAATTACCTGCATATGAATTCTAAAACACAGAAAATAAACGATGCGAGAGCATAACACATAAAACACATATACATAGAGATTTTCCCCTAGATCCCAAAACTGAGACTACCAGCTTGATTTTTCATTATGTTCCTTTCAATTTTATAATACATATTTATACATGTTGAAGCATCCAATACCATGGACCGAAAACCATCGTGTCCAATACCATGGATCGAAAACCATCGCGTCTAATACCTTGGACCGAAAACCATCGCATCCAAAAACATGTGCAAAAATCATGCACAAAACCATAGGTGGGTTTGCCCAACCTAATATAGGGTCCAAAACAAAAATTTTCTGGGGCGCTGCCCCAAACCCCATAAAGTGGGGTTACGAGTACACCTCAAACCCCCTATGACCCTTGCCGCTACACAATCGGTGCAACGAAGGGGGGCTCTGCACCCCCCCCCCCCCCCTCTTACCCCCTGGTTAACTACGTGGGCTAGTCGTGGAAAGAATATAACACAACCCAACATTCTCCCACCTGTTGTTTTCTTTCCACAGGGGGGCACAAAAGAGCTTAGTCATTTTTCCAGCCCTGAAATTCCCATTGTCTCTCTACACCAAGAGAACTTCTCAGAGCTCACACATTTTGTCAATGCATCTGCAGTATTCTTCGAAGTGTCCACCTTTACCAGCAACACATTTTTGTCTTCTATCATATCCCTCACAAAGTGATACTAAACATCAATGTGCTTTGTATTTGAATGATATGCGGGGTTCTTTGCCAAGAAAATTTCACGTTTGTTGTCATAGTCTATCCTTATAGCTCCCTGTACTAACCCCATACTTGAACAAAATCTCTACAACCAAACTGCTTCCTTTCTTGCATGAGTGGCTGCCATGTATTTTGCCTCTATAGTTGATAGTGCCACTACATATTGTTTCTTACTTATCCAACTGACTGCATCTCCAAATAGGTTAAACACATACCCACTTGTAGATCTCCTCTGATCTAGATCTCCAGCCCAGTCTGCATCAACAAAGCCACGAATATCTAACATTCTATCCAATCTTGATCGTCCTTGGTAGCACAAACCATAATCACTAGTGCCATGCAAATACCTAAAAACCCGCTTCACTGTTGTCCAGTGCTCCATCCCTGGTTTTGACATAAACCTGCTCAATACTCCCACTGCATGTGCAATGTCTGGTCTAGTAGAGACCATTGCATACATCAGGCTACCGACTGCACTTGCATATTGAACATGAGACATGTCCTCTTCTTCTTCTTGTGTCTTGGGACATTGTTCAACAGATAACCTCACACCTACAGGAATAGGAACCTTCACCGGTTTACTATCCTGCATATTAAACCTCTGCAGTATTGTCTCGACATACTTCCTCTCGTTTAAGCAGAGATTCCTCTTTGCCCAATCTCTTTTAATTTCCATGCCCAAAATATAGTTTGCAGCATCAAGGTGTTTCATGTTGAATTTGGAGGACAATTGGGTCTTCAAATCCTGGATAATTTCTTTGTCATTTCTAACCAGCAATATATCATCCACATACAAGACCAGATAAATAACACGGTCACCAATTAATTTAAAATACACACAGTGATCTGCTTTGCTTCTGGTGAAGCCAAGTCCCCGTATAAATGTATCAAATTTCTCATACCACATCCTTCGTGATTGTTTTACCCCATGCAGAGACTTCTTTAACTTGCATACTAGTTCTTTCTTACCCTTGACCGCAAAGCCTTCAAGTTGCTTCAAGTATATTTACTCTTCTAGATCCCCATGAAGAAATGTGGTCTTCACATCCATTTGTTCTACCTCAAAATCAAAAGTAGCAACAACAGATAAAATTAATCTAATGGAAGTTACCTTGGCAACAGGAGAAAAAATATCACCAAAATCAATTCCCGACACCTGGGAATAACCTTTTGCTACCAGCCAAGCTTTTTATTTCTCCACCTTTCCTTCTACATTTGTCTTCTTCTTGAACACCCACTTGCTACCAATGAGTTTCCTTCCAGCCAGCAACTCCACCAGATCCCAAGCCTCATTTTTGTACAAAGATGCCATTTCATCAACCGTGGCCTCTTTCCAGAGTTTGACATCCTCTGAATCTACTGCTTCCTTCACAGTTCTCGAGTCATCATTAGTAATAGATAAAGCAAAATTTGAACATAAAGCAGATGGACTATACCTTTCTGGCTACCTTCTTTCTCGAACTAATCTTCTCACACCCAGAGTTTGTGGCTCTTCATCTTCTGATTCCTCCTTTGTTGTAGAGTTTGATTCTTCCTCCTTAATCTCAAACTCTATCTTCTCAAGTTCCTTTGGTTGGACTTCATGTTTAATAACATCTTTTACCTCTTTGAACACCACATCTCTGTTGTACACAACATTCCATGTGAATGGGTTCGAAAGCTTATACCCCATTAAATCATCCTTATACCCAATAAATATGCACTTTTCAGACTTACTATCCAACTTGGTTCGTTTATCCTTTGGAGCATGTACATATGCATTAGATCCAAATACCCTCAGATGTGAAAGAGAGGGTTTCTTACCAGTCCATACCTCTTGTGGAGTCTTATCCTCCAATGCTAATGAAGGTTACCTATTGACTAGGTAACATGCAATATCCACTGCCTCTGCCCAGAATTCCTGTCCTAACCCAACACCACTGAGCATGCTTCTTGCCCTGTCCATCAACGTCTTATTCATTCTTTCTGCAACTCCATTTTGTTGAGGTGTATATGGAGTAGTCTTTTGTTGTGCTATACCACACTTCTTACAGAATTCTTCAAATTCCTTGCTGCAAAACTCTCCACCATTATTTGTCCTCAACACCTTTATCTTCTTCTCTGTCTGATTTTCCAGGAGGGCTTTAAATTATTTAAACTTGTCAAAGGCTTCAGATTTCTTCTTAAGGAAATATATCCATGTATTCCTTGAGAAGTCATCTATAAATCATACATAGTACATAGACTTACTTAGTGATGGAACCTTCACAGGTCCAAACACATCATTGTGCACAATTTATAATATATGTTTCTCCCTCTTACTACCAGATGGGAAACTCACCTGATTCTGCTTCCCATATACACAATTTTCACAAAAATAAAAATCCAAAGAGCTATTACACATACCTTCTACCATACCTTTAGCATGAAGTATTTGAAGGCCCTTCTCTCCAATATGTCCAAGCCTTTGATGCCACAACATGGTATTCTCTCCAGAGACCGAAAGATTTTCTCCTCCACTTTTAGGAACCATAGAACTGTTGCACCCATCAATAACAATGCTACCTTGCAGCTTGTACAGAGTTCCAATTCGAACTCCCAACATCAATATGAGTGCTCCCCAAACCATTTTGTAGGTATCCTTTTTGAACACTATTTTTACACCTGCATCATCCAGCTTTCTTACAGAAATCAGATTTCTAGCTAATGTCGGAATGCAAAACACCCAGAAGTGTTCTAACCCTTCCACCTTGAAACCTTAACTTTACTTTTCTGTGGCCAATGATTCTAGCCTTCCTATCATCCCCTAAGAAGACATCACCACCATCATATTTCTCATACTCGCAAAATCACTCTCTATGGGGAGTGAAGTGAAAGGATGTACCTGAGTCAATCAACCATGTCTCACGATCTACATGTGTACTTGAAGAGGCCAAGTACACATACCCACCTTTATCTGACGTGGTTTTTGCCTCTACAGAAGGAGCATCATTAGATCCCTTTCCTTTATTAGGAGCTTTAGATTTATAGTCCCTTTTGTAGTGCCCTTCCTTTCCACATTTCCAACACACCACCTTTACAGGTTTTCCTGGAGATTTAGATCTCCCACTCGATGACTTATTTTTTGTTTCTGTTCTGGGACTGTCCTCGTACAGACAAGGCATCACCATTCTAGCTCTCCTTAATTTTCCGTGTCATCTCCTCTATCAGAAAGGATGAGACTATTTCATCAAACTACAAGGAAGTTGCATTGCTACCTACTACAATAAGTAAACTATCCCACGAATTTGGTAGAGAACACAACAAACTGATGCACTTATCTTCATCTAAAATTTTAATATCAATAGATGCTAACTAACTTACCATAGTATTAAATGCGTTCAGATGCTCTATCACTAAGTCTCCATCTTTCATCCTTAGGTTATACAACTTTTTCCGCAGGAACAGTTTATTCACCAGAGACTTAGATTGGTACAAAGTCCCTAACTTGTCCCATGAATCCTTCGCCGTAGCTTCCCCTGATACGTTCAGCAATACTGAATCTGAGACACACAATCGTATTGTTCTCTTTGCCTTCCAATCCAACTTCTTCCATTCTTCATCGAACACTCCCATTAGTTTAGCACCCGGATCTACCGTGATCCACTGATCTTTAACCACCAAAAAATCCTCCATCTTGAGTTTCCACAACTCAAATCTCTGACCATTAAATTTCTCAATCTCTATCTTTCCACTGCTCACCATCTTCTTTCACCACCAGAATCGATCCCGCAGATCTCCCACTGAACATGGTCTACCACAGGCTCGAGTGAAACCCCTTAGCAACAAAGGTGTCCCCTTGAAGCAAAAACTGCCCCGATACCAAATGTAGGGTTTAACCCTGTATAGAAATTACCTGCATACAAATTCTAAGACACAAAATATAAACAATTCGAGAACATAACACATAAAACACATATACACAGAGATTTTTCCCTGGATCCCAAAACTGGGACTACCATATTGATTTTTCATTATGTTCCTTTCAATGTTATAATACATATTTATACATGCCAAACCATCAACTACCATGGACCGAAAACCATCGTGTCCAATACGAAGGACCGAAAACTATTGCGTCCAAAAACATGTGTAAAAATCATGCACAAAACCATAGGTGGGTCTGACCAACCTAACATAGGGTCCAAAACCAAAATTTTGGACCCCATAATGTGGGGTTAAGGGTATGCATCAAACCCCCTGTGACCCCCCCCCCCTTCCACTACATAATCAGTGCAATGAAGGGGGGGCTATATCCCTGCCCCCCTCTAACCCCTCAATTAACTACGTGGGCTAGTCGTGGAAAGAATATAACACAACGCAACACATACTTGTCTACAAGCTCTATTTCTAATTGGCCAAACCTTACCCACATCAATCTTCTACATTATTTTGAGTCTCCTATATACTTTTTATGAATTAGAGAAATTTTGAGCTCTAAAATGGGCCTCCTAAGGAAATTATAAAATAATAGTGGAAATAATAAAATAAGATTAGATTACATCATCAAATTTTCAAGGAAGAAAAAGAAAAAACTATTTTTTCAACTCGTATTTTCAACTTACCCCCCTATGGGTTTTCTCAAATTTTGAGCGGTAGCACTCATTGGATGCATAATTTGATTCCTCATCCAAGGAGTACCCATTTTTCATACTTCTGATGGACCCTACTACATGAAAAATGAGAAATACATGAAAAACATGATTGCAATCACGTGTTTTCATTTAATTCTCATTTTTCATGTATCACGGTCCATCAAAAGCATGCAACATGGGTACTCATCGGATGAGGAATTAAATTTTGCATCCAACGAGTACTCTTGCTTGAAATTTGATTAAAAACTTAGGGAGATAAGTTGAAAATACGAGTTGAAAAACTAGTTTTATTATTTTTTTATTCTTTTATATTTTTACTTTTTTACTCCAAAAATGGTGAATCATCCCCCATGGTTGACATCATCATCTTGAATCCTATTGGTTCTTATAAAGTTTATTTTGGTTGTACACTTTTCTTAGGAGGCCCATTTTAGACCTCAAGATTCCCCTAATGGAGTACCCCACCATCTAGTAGGAGTAATTGTTAGCTTATGTGGGCCTGACCCAGGTTCGAAAGAGTTATTTAGCCAAACAAATCCCGTAGCTACCGGCCCTTTCAGCAATAGCCCGCGGAGCGCGGCCTGAGGTCTCACCCGAGGTAGCAGGGGAGGGTGCTGGAACCAAGTTTCTGCACCCTTGGGCTATCAAGATGTGGTTTAGTGGACTCACGCACCCTTCTACTGCTTTGCACTTCTCTGCAATCACGTAAATCTGGACCCAGAGAAACTTCTACTTTATATTCATTACCAATCTAATCTAATTAATGGAGCATATCAGATTTTCTTAGCAGGGTCTTTAAGAAAACATTTAACAAGTTTAACCATTCATGCTCTTAAAATGAACCCAGATTCACACACAATCATCACATTCGGATTTAAATAGATATAGAAAGGTAAATCATAAAGTCAGATGCACGATAACATAGAATTATAGAAGAAACTTATCTTTATTATTATTCTTCACCAATACATCCAGATCTACCCTACGCACTCAGCTGCAAGGGTCCACGCACACAACTACGGACTTTCCAGGCCTCTACACACATAGCTACAAAGCCTCTACCTACTACCCCAACCCTTGACTCTGACTTACAGACGCTTTCAGACTGTTTTCTTCAAAAACCCATTACATTTCATCCTCCCAAAAGAACTACCTTTCCCTCATAGAGCCTCAGTTTATTTATACCCTTCCTTGGCCCACGATCCATGGGCGGGCTGACTCTATTTACATTTCTTTACATTATTTTCTGGGCATACTACCCTTTGACACAACCTATTATATTTCTCACTCTGCATACTTCGGAGTCTTTACAATAATTTAATCCTACTTTTTGGGCTTTCTACCCCAAAACAGTTATGTGGGACCTCCGCCACCCAACAGACCCCCAACATAATCATCATGACTCATCCCGAGTCACTCGTTGGCACTGCTAGATGCTTTGCCTTAGCTTCATGGTTCACCCCCCTTTGAGTGACGCTCGTCGTCCTGCTGCTCCTTCATTGTCTCCTACAACGCTTCATCCGGCTCCTGCTTCAGTGTTTCTACGACGTCTCACAACCGATGATGCTTATTCTACTCTACTCGGTTAACACAGAAGACCCCCTCATAGGATTTTAGTGCGAGCAGGGGAGCTGCATATGGGACCACCTGGTACCACCATAGCCACTTCTGACCTTTGTATCTTCTCTTCGCACCATCTGCTGCAGCTTGTGTTGAAATTTTGCAAGACCTTGGTTGCTATCCGCAAGATCCCAATCTTCAAGGGACATCAAAGATGACTTATTAACTATATATCTACCTGAGTTTTCCATCTATCTATTATTTTGTTGTTCTATTGTAGTGCGTCGGCCTGCCCCTGGGCGAGGCGATGACATTCAGACCAGTTCTGCTTCATGCTCCTTCTTTTCCGGTACATCCCCTACTGGTGATACTGTAGCCTGTGGGGTGCCCACAGCTATCAACACCATACTCCTTAGAGAGTCCTGCTTCTCCATCGGCCAGATCACTACCTTCAGGTGCATGCCTTGTGTGGAGATAATGAACAACTCCATATGTGTTTCCAAAGTGTAGGCCACCCTGTGGATTCCCCTCAGTGATTTATAAGCCATGCTAATTTCAAATTCACTGATTGCTTCTTGTTTTAACTCGTGTAAACTTCTCGTCTAAAACCTGTGGCAACTCGTTCCATATATGGCTCGTACTGTTTTTCTTAATTTCTCGCCGCTCGCTCCCTTTTTCCATAATGCAGACATCTTGTCATGAATAGTGATATCAATGGTCATCATTTCTCTTATCAACACATCCACGTGATCCTTCTCGCGCAACCACGACCCTTGTGTTTGGTCAAATGTACGTGCACCATGGTACTCATGCATCTATTCCCCAAGTTGCTTTATCATCCCCGACTCTCTTTCAACTGGGTGGAGCGGTGAGACTATCCTCGGAATGGCTAGTCAGGCAGTTGGCCTGCCCATGTAGAGCTTTAGGTAACTACCATTCATTCTTCCAGGGAAGGGGTCTCCATTGAGTTTAGCCAGCTGAACCATGCCCCCATCCGTAACTTCTTTGATGACATAGGGTCCCAACCAGTGCATGCGGAGTTTACCTGGAAATTTTTCGAATTTACTGTCATAAAGCAATACTAGATCATTCTCCTTGAAGGTGCGCACCTTGATATGGCAATTGTGCCACGCTTTCTCATCCTGTTTCTATACCTGCCGATGGAATCCAGCGAGAAACCGTTCCTCCTCCCATTCTTCTAATTGTGCGAGCCTCTCTTCCAATGCCCCGCAGTTTTCCATACCTATGATTGTCATGATCTGTAGACTAGGCACAATATATTCCATAGGCATAATGACCTCCTTACCATAGACTAAGTGAAACGGTGCCTGTATTGTCAGCTTCTTGCACGTAGTTTGGTATGCCCATAGCACAGTAGGGATGCACAAGTACCAATCATTTCATTGCGCATTACAGAACTTAGTTAGCGGAGTATCCAAAATTTTGTTGAATGTCTCAATGGTCCCATTTGCTAACAGATGGTAGGGCGTACTCTTTTGGTGATATATCTGGAATTCCTCAGTGAGTGTGTTGATCGTTTCATTTAGAAAATGCATTCCCCTATCACTCATGAGAACTTTGGGGCAGCCAAACCTGGTCAATACATTCTCGAACAAGAATTTTACTGCTGTCACAACTGTGCAATTCTTAACCGACTGTACCTCAACCCATCAGGTTAAATACTCAGTTGCAGAGATGATATAGCATGCGCCTATCTTTCCTCACAATTCAATAGGCCCGATCAAGTCGATCACCCATTTCTCAAATGGTTGTAGTGTCATCTGTGGCTGAAGTGGCATTTCATCCCTTTGTGATGGTTTTCCCATCCATTGACATACAGCATAGGCCCGACAGTATGCTTTCGAATCTTGATGTAGGGTGGGCCACCATAATCCGGTGCGAAGAATCTGTTGGGCTATGGCATGGCCTGCATAATGTCTTCTAGCAACCCTTCCATGTACTTCGGCCAAGATCTATCCATGCTCAAATTCTAGGACAAAACCTTGAAATATTTCGTCATTGCCCATCTTGTAGAGGTGGCCTGCAATTATGGTAAAATCTGTTGTGCATATCACCAATTCCTTCTTTTGTTGGATAGAGTACCCTTGTCGCATAGTGCCCATAGTTAAAAAGTGGATTATATATTCAAAGTGGCCATCTACAATGTGCATGACATATAATTGGGCGTCCAAGAGTCCCTCCTCGAGATTTGTTGGTTCTTCGTCGGTCTCAATTCAGGACAGGTGACCTAGACCTCCATTCAGACGTCCTGGCTTTACAACAACCTCAAAGTCATATTCTTGAAACAACAACAACCATCAACAGATGCACTCCCCTGACACAGGCTTATTCACTAGGTACTTTAGCGTAGAGTGATCAGTATACATCTTAAAATGTCCTTCGAGCAGGTAGTGGAGGAACTTTTGGAGTGCGTATACCATCGCCAATCCCTCTCACTCAGTAATAGAGTAATTATTTTCTTCTTTGGACAACCTTCGACTTGCAAAAGCAATCAGGTGATCAATCCCCTCCACTCCTTCTTGAGTGAGTACCGCACCCAACACGATACATGACGCGTCAACATGTACATGAAATTCAATGTCCCACTTTGGAAAGACCAAGATAGGGTTAGATGCCATCTTTTCCTTAAGCGTTTCCAGGCTTTTATTACATTCCTCGTTCCAACAATACGTAGCATTCTTCTTCAATAATTGTTCCATTGGAGCCTTGATCTAGGCGTAGCTTTTTATAAACCTCCAATAGTATCCCGTGTTTCCTAATGTAGCGCGTAACTACTTTACACTTCGCGGTGCTTGCAGATTTAGTATGACAGCGATCTTTGCTAGATCCACCATCAGTCCTTGCTTACAAACCACATGGCCTAGCAAGTTCCTGAAAGGGACGAGGAAAGTACACTTCTTTAGGTTGAGCGCAATCTGGTGGCGATGGAAAGTATCCAGCATCAATCGTAAGCTCGTGACATGTTTCTTAACCAAGCCAAACACGGTCTAGTCATCCAAGTAGAATTCTAAGAACTTGTGGATAAATTCCTTGAATGCGGCTACCACAATACGGGAAAATATCATCGGTGCATTCTTTAGTCCAAAGGGCATTACCGTATACTAAAAACAACCCCATTCAGTAGAAAACGTTGTCTTTCTTTGATCCTCTAGCGCGATCTTGATCTGATGGTACCTGAAGAACCTGTCTGTGAAGGAGTATGCTTCCTGCCTGCCCACATTTCCTAGTACTTCATCTATAAAGGGCGTTGGAAACGGATCGTTAACACAAGCACCATTGAGCTTCCGTAGATCTACACAGATGTGGATCTCACCCTTCTATTTCTTCTCCTGCATGACCATTTGTAGTTACATATTGTTGCCACAAGAATTGGAATACATCACAGTGAGTGGGTTGAAAATGCAGATAGAGGGGTGGCTAGTTTTCTAGAGAAGTTTGAGGAGGGGTATTATTTAATGGTGAGCATTGTTGTTCTAATTCTAGAATCTAAAAGTATGCTTGGGTGTTGAGGCCAATTTTTTAGTAGTTCAAGTGTTTATTTAGATGCGGTATTTATCATGTCTTACTTGCATGAACATGTAAATTTATTTAGTTCATATGTTGTTGGTCTAGAAGTTAGTGTATTAAAGAACTTGTAAGCCTGTGGCCATGTTTCTAGGACACAGGGACATAAGATAGGTAAATGCATCCGAAGGACATGTGGAGAAACCCTCCAAATTTTAGGAAATGTCGTGGGAAAAGTTAGTGTCCAAAGTAAAGGGGATATTGTTCATAATAAACATTGATATTTGCATGTAAGTTGTAACAATCACACTATTTTGTGTTCTTTTACGTCTTACAAAGGCCATTGGGAAAAGCTAATTGGGGGAGGTACGCTCACTTTTTTGAGGAAGTGCCCATGTGTCACCACAAAATGGAAATTATACTCATTTCTTGGGAAACATCCCATCTTGTGTCTCTCTGAGTTATCAAAATTGGACCAAAAATGGTGGAACTGGTTAGTCTCACTGGTGGCACAAAATCGAAAAAGGCTGGTTCAATACTAGGTCAGCCTTTTTTCACTGAATCGGCAGGTTTTGTACGTAACAGACTGACTTTGTACAAGGCAACCATGGACCCTCTGAATGCAATTTTTTGTTTTTTTGTTTAAACAATAATTTATGAACGGTGCAGCCTAATTCAACTATAGGGTGTATGAAACCTATTGTTTCTGTACCAAACTAGTATGTTTTCACCAAAACGGCTTGTTCTGTACAAGGTTGGCCAGTTTTGTGCATTGCAACCAAGGACTCTGGGAACACAATTTAAAAAAAACAATAATTTATGAACAGGGAAGCCTAATATTCAACCCTAAGGCCCTAATAATGCTATGTGATTAATGGTAATGTTAAATGCTTAAATTTTCATCTTTTTATTTAAATTTTTAAGATTACCATTAGTTGTTTTAGGATGTTTTATAGTGGTTCCAAGTTATCAATTTGATTTAGGTTTAGATTAATAAATATTTAACTATTTTTAAGGTTTGAAAATGGAAGCATCAAATGAAAATTGTCATTAAACAGATGAACCAACAAGTATGTATAATTGGGGTGTTTCTAGAATAGCCTAAAATACAATTGTTTTGGAAGTAGAAGATTTTGAATGGCTTCACATTTTTGTCAAATTTTCTTGAATGAATGGAAACTTCCTAAATCAAGACATATTTTCTAGTTCATGTTAAAATCACATGACAATAATAAAATTCTAGTAGCACCTACACCTCCCCATAGTAGACTGGGATTGATTTCGTTATGTTATGGGTTGTATATGCTGGAAAATTTCACACAATCCATATTTACAAAATCACAATAGAGGGAAGGCCCCACAAACAATTTGTTGATACCTTCTAAGATAACAATGTTTAGCCAACACTGTTATATTTTGTTAAGACTCAAAGAGAAAATGATGAAGTAATTGGAGAAAATGGTGAAGCAATTGCTGAAAGAGAAATTGGGTATGAAGCCATCACGCTGCTAGAACATTGGTTGTCTCGGCCCTCAACTCTCCCTACTTTTGCCTCTTTGCTTCAAGGTAGCAAGGTAATAAAAATACCATATTTTTTTGTTATGCAACCTTTGGATTTTTATGTGGTGACTCTTGCATGGTTATGATGGTGCTCACTCCATGTAAGCAACAATGTTGCCTCACCTATTGGAAATAAAATATTTTAACATGACCCCACAAAGTGTCAAATACTAGTCACCAAGGTATTAAAACTCTTATGATTATTAGGAATGCCTCTAATGAAGCCCCATGGACTTGGCTGCCAAGAATACACCTTCTCACAGGGACTAGATGCTTGTTTTAACATTGTGTGGTTTGTATTTCGCTGGCCCTTGGAGGGAATATCTTGATTTTTAACCTAATTGTCTTTTTGTTTGGATTTTATAGATTTTTTTATTTTCAAAATTTATGTTTAAAGGTTTTCCAATTTGATGGCCATTTTATGGTTAATACGTTTGGAATGTGAAGTCTACAACACAACCTTAGATGGATGTTGGTCTACAACATGCCTTATTCAACCACAATTTTCATGGACTCACATGAACCAACGAAGGCTCACCTTTCCCGAGTTCATTAGATCTTTTTATTGACTGTAAATATTTATAATTATTTAATTTACCCTTTTCAGAACTAATTCATTTGACAAAATGAAATGGTTCCAAATGCCAAAAAACAATTAGGAAATAAAATGATATTTAATTTCACAGAGATCTTGCCTCAGAACCTAAAAAGCATTCAAATTAGATAGACTAACAAATAGGACCTACATAGTGTAACAAAATTCCACTTCAATAGAGTGTTGTTTAGGCTGGTGAATCTTACTGATACTTAAAATGGAAACTATAAAATGTTATGCCAAAATATTCAAGTTTCTAAGGATTTTATATATAGTTTCTATAACATTTTGTCAATTATTTAAGAAACAAAAATTTATGCTAGAGAGTCTCGGTGAACCATTTTTGTTAAAAAATGGACACTTTCAAATCAATTTTTGGGAAGAAAATAAAATTAGCAAGAACCCTAAAATGTTCCATCTATTTTAGGAATGTGAAACTGTATATTTACTATTGTTTAGATTGATAAAAAATGTTATTGGGAAAGTTGCACATGTAATGTTTTCTGTGCAAGAATTTTTTTTGGTTGAAAGTGGAAAATTTTACATTATAATTTTAATGGTTTCCTCTCTTGCAAGCCTGTGCTGATGAGGAAAACACAACAAGACCATTGTTACTAGTGATATCATCAGTTAACAAGATGGTGTTGAAAAAAGCCAATCCATGTAGCTATTGATCTGAAAGTTGTTGGTGTTGTTACTTGGGTTGGCCACTCATCACTTGAGATTCAAATGATGATATCTCGGCCACGTGAAGGTATTTATATCAGAATATCTTACTCTTTTGTGTTCCTATTGACACTAAACGTAAATCAAATCTATACCAAATCCATTTTGTAAAATCAGGTAGCATTCATTATATATCATGGTGTCTAGGTTGCCTTCCTGGCCTATATATTCACTTCTCTAGGAGTAATGATAGTCACGCGTAAGTAAAAGCTAATATGATGATGATGTCTCAGAAAGGTGTTATAGCTCTGAGCCAAATAAAAGATAATAACACTTTTTAGACCACTAAAAACAAATAGAAAGTGGAGCAGATTGACAACTTTCAAAGCTAAATTGTATCTATGGAGAGGAGACGCTTTGCAAACATCTCATAACTATTAGTAATTTCCAAAGTTTTTTACTTCTCCATGGATTATGAATAAATAATGGAGGACAATGAAAATTTGACAGCCATGAAAATGGAGCTATAAATTGGATCTAATTGAATTCCTATTCCAACTCAAACAAGGAAATCTAGTGAATGAACCCTTGACAAAGAATTAGAGTTAGATTTGTGCTATAATTGAGTTCATAATTTGTTCTCTGGCTAAATAGTGCAAGTTTGGGCAAGGTAGAGTCAAACAACAACTGTTGCAGAATCAATCTTATAGTGTCAGAGTCCTACAGCTACAGAAGCTACACCTACACAAAAAGTTAGTGAAAGTTGTGGAATGACTATCAAAACCATTAAAGCATTGTAGGCAAACAGAAAACAAGCTAGGAGAATGAACAAAAATCAAACTTCATACAAAAAATAGGGTTGAATTTGCATGTTACATCTTGGACTATAGGTCTTAGTCTCCCTCATACATGTACAATGGAACCCATGATTTCTTTGGCTGCAATTTGGTCTTGAACTCCTTGATATCAAACTGCACACAGATCACACAACTTATCTTTCTGCAAGTCTCAGGAGTTGAAATCTCTTTCTGAACAAGGAATTTTTGGGGCTCCATTTTAGACATTAATAGAATTTATATGCTCTTGATTTTGTAGATCAAACTGTTGTTGTTTCACTACTAGAGAGGTTTGGTGAGCCTGAGTGCATTGTAAGATACTACTAATTTTGCATTATGAATTTCAAATTAGAATAGTTATTTGGACATTTTCTTTTTACATTAGAAGTTTATATAATCCCTCATAGGAAAACTAAGTTTGCAGAGCCTGCATTTATGGTTTTCTATATTCTTTGATATCTAGCAGAATTGCTTTCTATTTTTCAAATATATTAAAAGCTTTCTGACTTGTTTTCTTGTATGGCCATTAGTAGAAACCCTCATATCTTGACATCAACTCTTGCAAGAACCCCTTTATTTAAAAATGCTAGTCTTATGAATATAGATTAAAAGGAATCATGGGCTTGCAACACCCAAACACCAAAAACCCATGCACCTTTCTTGGGACCTACTTGTATGCTATGTCTTATAGTTTTGTATTTAATAAATCATTTTACATACTCTTATTTTTTTGCGCAGTTATAATCCTACTCGTCTTAAAAGTTACCTTGATATTGAGCTCATATTAGCCATGGATTTGCTTCTCCATGCTTCATATCATATTGTTGATTTCTCTATCATGTAACTTATGGTCAGAATTTTGGTGTATTGTATTTTTAGAGATAGACTATTTTTCCAATTTTCATACAAGGAATTAACTTTTGTCAACTCTATTTCCAAATTTCCATAGGAGGATGGTTTATCTTTAGATGGTCACAAATGGCATTGGGTGGTTGGAATTATGGTTTCATTTAATTTTGTGAAGTTGTACCTCATAATGTATTGTTGAAGTTTTACTAATGAGATTGTGAAGGCATATGCTCAAGATCATTTCTTTGATGTGATCACCAACATAATTGGTCTAATTGTTTATATTCTTGCAGGTACTCTGTACTGGTGGATAAATCATGTTGGAGCAATTGTGGTAAACATTTTTTTGATCTTTTCCTTTACAGTTCATAGTTTGCAAATTTTCACATGTTATGCTTATCTATGTTGTTGAGTGTGCACCATGGTTTCTTGGCACTGGCTACTAAAGAATAGTTTGTCTTCCATTATGTCCTCCTCTCTTTTTTATAGTCAACGTCCACTTGTTTAATAAGAAACTTATTGTTGTTTTTTTCATTATCATGATATATGTTTGCATTTAGTAGCAACATAGATGACATTTTTAGCACATGTTCTCAGTCATCAGTACTCTTCACTATCATAAACAATGGCTAGTGTGGAACTCCCAAGCCATAGAGAGCCCTGAATAATTGTGGAGCTAGGATGGAGCCATGAATCTATCCAGCTTAAAATTCAAAGGAAAGCATATTCCAAGTCTATTAACTTTTAATTAGGGGGAACTAATTGCAAAGGTGCAAGAGAATATATCCACTCCATTTCATTTCTTTTGCTTTGGTAACGACTCAATCACTGATTGTAGATTCACAAATCATGATTTTTTTTGTTTTACGTTTGGAAATCAAGACATTTTGTTATAGAATTTTATATGGGTGCCTATACACAATAATAGACACATACATGTGTGGAGAATAAGATGAAGGAAAAAAGTCCTAACATGGAATGAAATCCCAACACAAGGATATGCCACTGTAGTAGCAATATAGCATGTGTACATGAACATTTAACTGTATACTAATATAAGATTTTTAGTTTTTTTGCTAGAGATATAATCCGCCTCTCTATGCACCTTTTGGGGCAATTGCTAGTTTAGTAAGTTAAAAATACGTTCTGCATGATTATAGTTTTTATAAAGATTATAGATCATGTGTCAGATTTTTTATTTTTTATTTTATTTTTTTATTTTTTTAAATCAATGGCTATAAATGTAGTTTTAAGGATTTCCATAACTCTTAACGTAATTCTTTAAAGTGTGCTAGATCAGTGGAAGAGTGCTTGCCTTACAAGCAGGAGGTTGTTGGTTCGATTCAAGTCTGCCCTACCATGAATTAATCAACAATTTTGTAGTTTATTTTTAATTAAATGTTTTTTATATCGATTTATTTCAACGGTGAGATATTTCTAGATTCATTGTTTTATATTGTCTCTAGAGAGACAAAAATGAAATTGTCTCAAGAGAGACAAAATTCAAATTGTCTGCTAAGATACAATTTTTTAAGACAATAATCTTTAAGACAAATTTTTAAGGCAATAATATTTAAGACAATAATTTTTGAGACACCCGCTTAAAGACAATATTTAAGACAATAAACAAGTTTTTTTTGTCTCAAGTTAAGAAAATTTACCCAAAAATTGTTTCAAATATTGTCTTAAAATCCCCCTTTATATAGTAGTGTTGAAACAACATTTTTAGATGGAGAATCGGATGATGTATATATATGGAACAACTAGAAATGGCTTATTAAAGGTTGTGAGAATGTTTTTTTTCCAAGCTCAAGAGTTCATTGTATGGCCTAAAAAAATCCCAGACAATAGTACAAGAAGTTTGATTCCTTCATGGTGAGCTAAAGCTTTACTACAAGCAAGCCTAACAATTATGGTTACTTCACAAGTTTAAATGGCATATTCATTACCTTGGTGTTATATTTTGATGATATGTATGTTACAAGAAAAAAACATGGGTAAGATTAATAAATTAAAGGCTCACTTGGCTAGGAATTTTGATATGAATCATCTAGGAGTAGTAAAAAAATATTTTGACATGAATGCTAAGATCTTTTTACTAAAACAAAATTATGTAAATAAAATACTCATAAATTTAGATATGAATTATGTGAAATTTGTAAATTTCCCTTTGGATTCCCTTTTTAAGTTTTCTTCAAAATTATGTCATAATAGTAAAGAAGACAAGGAGTGTATGTCTTATGTTCTAGCATAGCATTAGGATACTTATTGTATATATATCTCAAGTATAGTTGGCATTGGTGTTGTCAGTGGATATATGGAAATTCTAGGAAAGATCATTGGGCGACATTGAAATGGTTGCTTCCATATGTTAGAGGCACTAATGATTATTGCAGCACCTTTGATTCAATTTGTGGTTATGTTGTTGCATATTTTGAGTGTGATTTGGGCAAGAGGATATATTTCCATTTATTTATTTATTCTTGTAGGAGGATTTATTAGTTGAATGTGAAAGCTTGAAGAAACAATTGATTTATCCACTAGTGAGAAAAAATATATCATTATCTGTCATTCATGCAAAAAGAATGTTTCATTAGAGGGTCTCCTAAGTGAAATTGGAAACATTAAATATATTATTTTATAGTCACATTTGACTATCAATCCAACTTATCATAACAATACTAAGCATATTGATATTAAATATTAGGTTGTAAGATATGTTATTGATGGAGGTGTAGTAGATCCTAAGAAGGTTCATAGTCATGATCATGCATACATGTTTACAAAACCTAATCATTTGGAGAAATTGTAATGGAGTTTGGCTTCTCTTAACTTGCATAAAAGGTGATGAATGGGTTTGAACGTCTATAAGGTAAATTATTGTCATTGTGGAAATTGTTGGTTTTGTGACATCAGTGAGCTTTTCAAAAATATATGGCTATTCCTCTTCTCTCTTGAATGGTAAGAGTTTCACAAAGTTTACAAACCAATAATATTATTGTGGTGGTGAAATTTTTCATTTTCCTAAAATGCATAGAAAATATTGTATAAATGCTAGTAATGGGAACCACAAATTTCATTAACAACCAAATCAAAATATAAATAAATTTGTAGATATCAATATATTTGGTTTGTTTTCTTCATTTTATTTATTTATTTCTTACCTGTGTAGTCCAGGTCAAAAACTCCATCTTGCCTTTAGTCTCTAATATTTGATTTTATTATAATAAAACATACTGCTCTAATATCGTATAGTTCCATTGGTTAATAAAATAAAAATATTGTAACATCATCTAATTCCATTTGGTACTAAATTAAAATATTCTTACAACCACGGCCATTACGTAAATAGGACCAATTTGCATCATACAGTAGCTGTAAAAATTATGTCCTAAAATGTTCTCTCTTGGTCCTAAATAAAGGAATTATTAAACTTCACGTTCATGTACAAACATATATTTCCTCATCATAACGTTTTGTGAAAAGAGTCTGAACGAAAGCGAATAGGATGACGATGATATCCATCTGTAAGTTTTTCATAAATTTAACATATCTACCAATAAATGAAAACCCTATCAAATGATTGTATTAAGGAGAAGATGGTTCATGCCAGATGCAATGTGCTGCACATTATTACATGAAGGATTTTTAAGTATTCCCATCACCCTTTGGAAGTAAGTTTCATTGTCTCTGCCAGTTTAACGAGTGCACGGTAGAATACATGTTTTTATCTATTCAGCTTTCCAACGAACATCATCACTTAATTTCCTCAAAAGTTTTAAACCAAACTCATGTCTGCCACAGCCCACCACATACGATATATATATATATATATATATATATATATATATATATATATATATATATATATGCGCTTTAAGAGTGCAGATTCTTGCCTGCTATGATGCAATCTTGATGTTTAATGGACTGCAATCTTCTTTGCATAATTGATAATAAGAATGTGAGGAATATTATATTGTATGAGAATGAATTTCATTATGTCTGTCTTTGTTTATTATGGACGTCCCTACATGCTATGGTTTGGGGGAACCGGGTTTCGACAGTCACCTGATAAATTGTAATGCGCAATCAAGTGAAAACTATTAGCATTATTGACCGTATATAAAAAGCATATAGCAGGCAGGAAAAACACGGACAAGGTGGCACGTCGATAATCTTGATCTGGAAATGGATAGAAAGTAATGCAATCTTTGGATTCATAAACAGGAAGAGAATTGACAACCACGACACACGGCTATCTCTGCCACCGCCATTATCAACGTTACTTCGAAATTGTCAAACTAAAATGCATGTTTGTAACCGCAGGGTATTCAGTGCAGAATGTCAAACTTAAAAGGTCCGTTCGTTTTGGATTTATATATATAGATATATACACCCACAGGGTATTCAGTGCAGAATGTGATGAGCCATGATCCAGATAAATATATTAGCAGAAAAAAAAGTTCTGCTGTGTACTTAAAGTTGTTAAAGTTGTTAGACAAAGGATGACAATCTTTTCAGTTTACTTCCACCATACCACCCAAACAAACAAATCAATAATTTTTTACTTTAAAGTGGACTAGGTCTTCCCACTCGCTCCAGGTTTGAAGGATGTGACTTAGTGTGAGATTCAAGAGAAAACCAAATTCAAAATAATTTAGAAGGATACTGCATAGTATATATTAGAGTATACTAGAGTAGAGTTGTGGTTCAATTACTTGAATGGAGTTATTTAATTGTTTGAAGTTAGATGATTAAATAGACTTAAAATTATTAATAATAAATGTGTTAATTTTAGTTTATATATTGAGTAATACTTTCGAAAGATTTTATATAAATTTCTAGAAACTAGGAGTTAACTCACAATAATTAGGATTAATTAATATTTTTTAAGAGTTTTCAATTATGATCACTAGTGTTGGTTGGTCTACATCTCTACTAGGCTTATAATACTTAAGATCAATTGAAAAACATGTTTCACTTCAACGTGTTGGTGTAGGTTGTTCTCTCTATGTTGTATAAGTTTTTTCTTCCCTAGCCATAAGCTCTGGGTGTAGGTTGTTCTCTCTATGCTGTATAAGTAAGTTTTTTCTTCCCTAGCCACAAGGTGGTTGGTGTAGATTGTTCTTTCTATGTTGTTTAAGTAAGTGCTTTCTTCCCTAGCCACAGGTAGTTGGTCCAAACAACTACGTGTGGGGTTCATTCCCCACAAGTATGGTTGTCCATTCTCAAGGCCTTTTCTTCCCTAGCCACAAGTGGTTGGTCCAACAACTACCTGTGGGGTTAATTCCCCACAAGTATGGTTGTCCATTCTCAAGGGCTTCATGTACACCTTTTGAGACTAGTCCAGGTGTGATTTCTCCATCTGGCATAAAAAATAAAAATAAAAGCAATTTTTTTCTCACTTTTCCTCTAAACTTTATATTATATGTAGCTTTCTTTCTTCTATAGCTTCAACTTTATTTTCGTCCCCTTCTTCAATGTATCGTTTCCTTTTTCACTTGATTTCTTTTTGCATCTACTTGCACCTCAACTATTGCTTATTGAATTTTTCTATCAACTTGTGTAAGATAAACAACCTTTTCATTTTGTTTAATCTCCTCTTCCACTTCTACAACAACTTCAACAACTTTGATAGTTGTCTTTATTTGTTCTATTAAATACATGGTAGCTTTTTCATAACCATTTTCATCTTCATCATACTTAGGCTTTGAAAGCCACTCTTCAAGAAATGTTATTCAAACCTCATAATCAAATTCAAATTTCACTACTAGATTCTATTCTTCTCACTTGTTGTTGCTGTAAAAGTGGTTTCAATTTCACTATTTACATGTGTATCTTCATAGTGGGATTCACTTTTTTCACCATGTTCACACCCTAGATCTAATAGAAAATCACTTTTTTCTTCTTCAATTTCTTCAAAGGCATATTTCCAATGTTTAGGACCGCTATAATCTCCATGTCTTGTTTATCTTTTCATGCTTCAATTTGGTTTTCCATGGTGTCTCCTATTACTTCTACAATATCAAAAACTTCTTCTCTTGTTACAATAGACACTTCACTAACAGTTGCAATGGTATATGGCTTAGCTTGATGTTGATCAATGCTTATCCCCTTTTCATTATATGCCATTTTTAGAATATTCCAAGAATCTTTGGACTTAGTTGTTGTTGCAATCTTCGGAAGAATGTTGTCATCCAAACCTTTGAATAAAAAATAATGCTACTACATCATCCTTCATGTTCACAAAGAGCTATTTTTTTTTTTATTATCTTGTGTTATAACTTCATTGATTGGTTGACTTGAACGATCCTTAAACCTTCAACACAAGATTGCATCATTCATCTATTCATAATTTGTTCTCATTTTAATGGCCCAAAACTCTTAACCTTTACTTGAGAAATAAGAGTTTGTAGAAAATAAAAATTGTTAAAATATCCATGCTCATAAATCTGAAGAGAACTCAATCACATTAAAAGAACAACTATAAAAGAAAAACAAACCCATTTTTTTCTTATTTCTCCTTATTTTCTTACCTTCTTCCTTTTTGTACTTTTTCGTTTTGTAATTCTCAATCACTTATTTATTAATCCACCTTGTTTTATATTTTTTATATAAAAACAAATTTTAAACACTAAACAAATTTTGGATAATAACTATGCATTAATAATACTAGTGTAGTTCCATCTTAACTTTTGATCTACCAAGTGTAGTTCCATCTTAACTTTGGATCTACGAATCACAAAAAGGGATCAAATCTTGAGAGATTTAAGCACCTCGAGAGATTTAATTCCTCTAGGCTCTTGGTAGATCTATAATCAAGCTAGATCTATGTTGGTTTCGAGCAAAATGGTAATAAAATATTTTAACTATAATTTTTTTGGCTCATTTTATATAAAATATAAATAGTTGACATTGAGATATTTAATTTTTCATATTCTCTACATTAAAATGTTTTTTTCTATTCCATATTAAACTTTAAAAAAATTACAAATCTTCCTCATATCTTGAATTAGAAAGAACCTATTAATGGAATAAGAACACTCTCTCTCTCTCTCTCTCTCTCTCTCTCTCTCTCTCTCTCTCTCTCTCTCTATATATAATATATATATATATATATATTATATATATGATGTTACAATCTATTATTCAACATGCATATTGAAATATTGACTTATGACCCACATTAAAAATAAATAAATAAAATAAAATAAATTATTAATATTTTTAATATTATGTAAACTCCAAATAAAGAATGAATAAATTACATATTTCCCTCACAATAGAAAGTGAAAGTATAAGATAAATTTTAATTTCAATTATTTTTTTTTTCTCTATATATAATTAATATAAAATTATCTTATTTAATATGGACATTGAAATATTTTATTTATAGCATTGAGTTGCATAATGAACCATTTTTCTACGAACTCAGTTCTTTTTGCCGCAAAATCATTTTCCTTTTTCCTACCTTTTTGAGGGTGATGGCATCTTTTTTCATGCATTAATATGACATCTTTTTAGTTGTTGATCATAGCGAATAGAAAGAGTTTGTTATTTTATAGATGTTTCTTGAACCAAAGAGAACATTATCTGTCCTGGAGTATTAATGAAGAGCATAATTTGGATGCCTTGGTGCACATCAATTGATGTGTCTCCAAGGCTCGTTATACTAATTCTATATAACTTATGTCTGGTCTGATATCAACAAACTATGTGAGTTCTTTGGATAATGTCTTCTTATTTCTTGGGGTCAAGATTCTCCCTCGTACTTATGAATATGTATGGACTTTGATAAATGGGACAACAATTGAAACTTTGTTATAGTTTTGATAATATACATGCTCATTGATGCATAGTTTCTTCTATTGAATTCATGTGTTTATGTGACATTTAGGTGCAAGCCAGAACTCAAGTTTGGTCTCGCTTGAGGTAAGGATTTGCACACCTTTTTTTTCCATTTATTTTTTTATGTGTATGTATTTTCTTGCAATCTTTAATCTAGTTAATGCTTAATATATTTGTGAATGGCCGAGTTGATTTAATGGTGTGTTTGTTAATCATAGTTGGTTTGATTTCCATTGCAATATTTTTCTAGGACTTGTTTTGTACTTGATTGTGTTTAATAGGTGGTTGCACAGTTTCTACAGAATCAGCAGTCTCTACTACGAAATCGGTAGACTGCTGCAAAATTGCAGAATTCTTGTAGAATCAAATTTTAGTAGGGAAACCTAATTAATCATTGATCTTGTTTGTAATACTTCCACTCTAGTAACAGGGTAAACTTATGTCCAGGACAATTGAAATAGTTTGATCTGTCTTAACTTTGGTTGCCACTATTTGTAGGTTTTATGGATATTCATACCACTTGGTAGGAATTTTGGTACTAGTTCATATATCATTGAGCCCTCACATGTTAACAAACATTGGTAAAAAATTTAATGACTAAATGAACTATCTCTTAATAAAAATACATATATTCACACCGTCATTTTTGGCATTGTTACCAAGGAAGCACTGAAAGTACTAAAAATAATTGTCCAATAGAAAATTACACTGGGAGTAGAAGCGACAAAATAGAGGAAGTTAGTGACCCTTTGAGTAACCTACATCATGAATGTCCTACACTTACAGCATGATAAGTACACACCATAGGTAGAATAAAGAAAAAATCCATAAAAACCTTAATGTGTGGTGAAGTAGGAGCCACTCATACTAACACTCTAATAGAAAAAGCAAGGAAACCTAAGAGGGGCCCTTTTGTGCATAATAGTGTAGTAGGGAAGCTAGCAAAGGCAGAGAGACAATAGAGGAAGGAACTTAATTTCACAAAGAAACAGAAATTTCTTATGAATCTAACAAATTTCAAACCCATAAGACTTTAGATGACGAAATGATGTTGGACGAAGAGGTAAATGGACCACAAGGTCCTATTACTGTTGATTTTCCCATCCAATATCCTAAAGCGATAGTAAAAATGAAGAATATTCCTCTTTCTTCCCTACCTAAATTTCATGGCCTTTCTAAGGAATACCCTAACACATTTGTTTTTGAGTTTGGTATCCTTTTTTGTAGTTATGACTACTTCACGGATGCACAAAAATTGAATTTTTTCCCTGCAACTTTAAAATATTTTGCACTCTATTGGTTCATGGGACTTGGAGGAAATTCCATTCAGACATGGGTTGAAATGAAGAAGATCTTTTTAAAAAAATACTAGAACTATTGTAAAGTTTCGGATATTAAGGAAGAAATATTCAAGATAACCCAAGTCGAGGATGAAATTTTTGAGGATCATGTGGAACGATTCTAGTATACCCTACAAAAGACAAAGCAAAACTCTCTATATCTCAATACTTTGTGTATTATTTTTCTTAAAGAGTTACAAGAATATTGGCTTGAAAACCTAAAGGTTATGGGGGGCAAGTGATGTCTCTCAGTTGTCTTATGATAAGATATGTGATCTATGTACAAGGTATTCCAGAGGAAGTTCGAAGTATATCCAAAGTCCTCGGGATATGAATTCCAAATTTAATAACTCTAATGGGGCTGGGTGAAAAAAATTTAATTAGGGAATTTATTAGAAAATTTAAAAATTGATATCCTTAGCATCCTAAGCTCCTAATTGGACGTTTTTCATGCCAATTAAAAGAAAGAGGAAGTTGACTTGGATCTTTTTATTGTCTACTCTAAAATTTAAAAAAAGCATCATCCAAGAGAATGTCGATTAAACAATATTGAGACATGCAACATTTATGAGAAGAAACATTCAACCCAAGAATTCCCTTCTCTTTTAGAGCTTAAAGCTTATTTCAAGATGCTACCAAGGAACAGAACAAATCTATTTCGTAGCCCAAAAGAAACCTTGGCCTCCTCGATCATCTATAAACACCCCCAACAATCATTTGTTAGGGTCCAACCCTAACCCCTTTATTTATGTAATAAGCCCAATGGGATGAGTCAGAGTCATAGTCAGTTAAAGATTTAATAAAGCCCACATTAATAATTGTAAGTGGTTGACCCGCATTAGAGAAAATGGACCACAGTTAGTTTGAAATAGGCCATAGTTAATAAATAAAGTGGTTAACCCGTGTTATGTAAGGGACCACTAGTCATTAGGGTTTCGGATGTCATTTTCTATAAATAGTCTTAGTTAGTAAGGGAAAGATCATCGAGTCTTATTGCAGTTGAGCTATGCTCTATTGGAGGTTTCCCCCTCAAAGAGGCAAGTGAACATTGAATATGTTTCTGAAAAAGAAAATACTTTATAGTTTTTCTCATTTCATGTGATAATTTTGTGTTATGGGCTATATTTCTTCGTGTTTATGGTATTTTGGATTTCTCCCAGGTCAAGAGCATAACAAGTGGTATCAAAGAACTTTCCAGGGCCAGTTGTACCTCCAATTTTAGCATAATGTTTTTTTAGACTAGAGACGTGTTATGGCGTCTTTAAACCACGAGATCTATCATTGAACGCAAAAACCTGCTGATTTCAAGAGGCATACATGCAGGAAATACAAGAGGTGGTTGCACTTGTTGAACTCCCTTGTAACCCCTGTGGGTACCCCTTCGAGTAGTAGTGCATTAGACAGAATCACGCATGGACTGCACTTCCACGTACCCTTGGGTATATCAGAAGCACCCTAGGCTCACCTGAAACCTAACCCTAGATCATTCGTCAGCCATTTTGCTGCTACAGTACACTGAGAATAGCACTCGCGGAGATTACTCGCTCACACAATAGGGTAGTCGGATAGTATAGCTAAGGGTATAGTTGATCCTCCTTAGTTAGCACCCTGAAATATTGGGCCGAGTATTATTGTTGGACCCCTGCATATATTGTGATTTGTAGCACCTTACATTCCATTGTGACCATAGTTCCCTTTGCTTTCTAAAGATCGCCCTCTACCTTATCTTCCAGATCAGATCTAGTAGTTGGGATTATGTTGTCGCCGTACAACTCAAACTCATCATTTGGGGTTTTCAAAGTGAGGATCAGATTTCTTGGGCAGTGAGGGTTTTGGCCACCACATTCCAAATATGATTATCATAGCACATTTGACAGGACCAAGACCTTGGGATTTTTGTTACTACAGTCCAGGCCCAATTTTCATAGGACATTGGACAGTAAAAAGATTTCTAGAATTTGGCCACTATAGTATTGATCAGTGTGGAGTACAAAAAAAGGTATGTTTTTGGTGATTATTTCAGCATCTTTTCATTAAAACTTACAAACTTCTTGCATCATGAACTAGGTAGATAATAAGGAATTGTGAAAAAATCTGTAAGATTAATATGCAAAACGAAAACACTGACAATTGTCATTTTCTTATGCAGGAAGAAGGAAAAACGAAAGATTGTCATTCCAAAGGAAATGACAAAGCCAGATTAACTGTTGTCCCTTTGGTGGGGAAACGCACGCAAACAAGGCAAACTAAATCAAAGCGTATCAGCCAAGGAAAGGAGATGGAGATATCGTCTCGGTGCAAGAAAGTAAAGAACTAACTGAGAGCCAACAGTTTGGTGAATCCCTCAGGATCCTGTGATCCTGAGAGATCACTACTTTAACTATTTTTGTACCTAGACATCTCCGCCTTCGCCAATATAAAAAGGGCAACACTGTTAGCTGGGGAGTCGGTTATGTTTTTATGTAATTTCTCTTAAAGTTGAGACTTTGGTCATTGACTCTCATTAAGAAGTGATCTACGGTAATTCTGTTTTATGTGTTAATACAAACTTGGTTACTATTTCATCTCTGATCCTGGAATAACTTCAAGTGGTGTACCCTTGGAGGCTAAGGGCCTGGTCCTGGAGGAACACTTGCTCCTGTACTATTACTTTTGGTTTATGTGTGGTTTTGCTTATCAACTCTATTCAGTAATCTGATATGTTTTGTTATTTTACACCACAGCTCTGTTACGTCTTAGTAATATCATTTCTGAGACAGAATCATTATATTAATTTTGCAACATATTACTGTTACTTTAAGTGCTGACATAATCTTGCTAGTCTTGACAGAATACTATTGTTGTTCAATTACAGAGTATCTTTGTTGTACATTTATCCTTTGGTATTGCTGAATTCATCTTAGAAATTATATTTCCTTGTGATTGATTGAATCTATGAACATTGATGTTCCATTCTAAAAGACATTCGTAATATTTGTAACTAAGGTTGCTAACTGGATTATGTTATCACTCAGGTTGTTCCCTACTTACTAAAGGGAATATGGCCGAGGTAACCATTGACCAATCTTGTAGTTACAGGTTCTAGCCTACCTGTAACCAGAGAGGGCTCTCTCTTTATAGTTTAGCTTTTTTTGATGAGTGTTTTAGACTAGTTGTGATGCACTGTTTGTTTGAATATGGTAGGTTGGTGAATTCTTTTAGAACTGAAGTATAGATTTACATGACAGCTTGTTCCATTGGGCAATGGAGTTGAGATATTTGTGCTTTTGAAAGTGGATCTGTGAAGACAAAATGTTGCTACAGAGCAAGTTAGGCATGTGTGAAACAATATATCAGATTTGTTGGTGAAAATGGGGATTTAGTGAGTGAAAGGCAGTTAAGAATCTTTCACTATGCTAATGAAGAAACATGAAAGTAATGCTTAAGAGAAGTTAAGAATTCTTAAACAGTATTCACGATGTTAGGATAAGTTTAGACATGAGCAATTAAGAATTCATATCTATGGCTAATCCAGCAGAAAACATATTTAGAAATAGAGATTGAGCATAGGGTGTTTGGAACAAATCCTAGGCTATTCTTTTTCTCTACTTACTAAGGTTATGAAAACACAAAAGTTATGTAACAAACAGGAAACACATACACAGTTAAGAGAAACTTATTGATTCGGCAAATGACACAGGAATTCTGCAACAACACATAGCTTTACATATCCATCTTCAGACAACATTGGAACCAGCAATCTCCATCAGCAATTTTTATTATCAAAAAGTCTTCAGTATAAAACAGAGCTCTTCAGGAAGAATTGTATTAAAACCAACCCTCAATGCGTTATCTAAGGGGATATATATACAAAAATAGGGTATAAAATATCTTAGTGGAGAGTTATGGTGCAATAAATTGCACCACCAACTCTCTTACAAAAAGTAAATGACACATAAATGTAACTTTGAATGTTGAGATAGCCGACATTCCTTTGTCAGACAGATTTGACCTTTGGCTGTGAAAAATAGGCGATAGCAATGCTTTAAATGCTACGTTGATTTTAGCCTGATATTTGAGTGGATTGCTGAGTCACCTGTATGCTGCTTGTTGTACCTGTATGCTGACCTGTCTGCTGACCTGTATCCAAAAAAGGCAAACAAGCAAAGTGGAATTATCTAGGCAAAATTTCCAACATTGCTTGCCACCAATCAGCTAGGGGTAACTGATGTCTTCTCATCTTAACCACTGTCTCATCTGCCTCTGTGTGTCTATAAAAATTAGGAGGTACCTCAAATAGATGATTAATCTCATGCTCTATGAAGAATAGATTTTCGAGCTTGTCATAGAGGGTCTGCCCAGAGGGAGGCCCTGTTTCTTCTGTGGAGCTACTGGAGGCTGTGATCTGGTTTTCCACATAGCTGTTGACCCTTGTCATATACTGCTTATATGCCAGCAACTGTCCTGTACCAGTCACTAGGCTTGGAAGTCCTTTATCCTGTAAAACAACCATTTTGGCTCTGAATTCATCTATTTCTACCTTCATTTCCTGGCACTTCCTCTCTAGTGTCTGGGTGAAATTCCTCAATGTTAGTACCTTTTTGGCAGTGAGGATTGTATCTGTCCTGCTGGTTATTTGTAAAGCAGCCAGTTCTTCCCTAGTGCGGTTATTAAGAAAGTGAATCATTTTGGTGGCCTGCTCAGGCATTATTCCCAGAGATGTTCTGGCTCTCTGAATCTCTATATGAGCTATTTCTATCAGCTCCACTTGTTAAAAAATGGCTTGAATGGACCTCCATTGGTCCTGCATAGATTGGTAAATCTTGGCCCAAATAATCTTTTTTATTTCTGCTAGGGTGTTGCCTAGCATCAACTCCTTTTCTAGAGTTTTTACTTTGGCCTCCAAGGCCTTTATTTCCCTTTGTTTTTCTGCCACAGTCATTTTTGACTTGTCATAACTGGCCTCCAGCTTGGCTAGTTTTTCCTTGGCAACATTTATTTCTGTGTCCTGGCTCTCCATCTCTTTGACAACCTTCATTAATTCTTCCATGCTCAGGCTGGATTCTGCTGCTACTGTGGCTTCTACAGTTGCTCCAGTTGCTAATGTAGCTGTGGTAGGTGCTGGAGCAGTAGGAGGAGCTGCTGTTATTTGTGCTGGAGGGGCAGATTGGAGGTTTGTTGAGGTCTGTGGTGGCTGGGAGGCAGATTCCCCTTGCTTGTCCTGTATGGCTTTTTCCAATTCTGCCTCCATCTACAGTATTCTTTGGTTCATGACCAGGAACAAATCCATAGCATTATCGACCTGTTTTTCTTGTACAAGTTCTGCTGTGTCAGGATGGATAGTAGGAGGCAATTTTGCTTGCTTCCTCAATGCAGCTATATCATCCTCCTTTTTCTTCATAAGGGCTCTAACACCCTTTGGATCTTTTGGGTCATGCCCCAAATCAATAATTATATCCTCCAAAGTTTTTATTCTGTTATCTTTGGCGGAGGAGGACAACCTTTCCAAATCAAGCTGTTTGTTTGTGTTTTTCAGTGATTCCTTTAGCTGATGGGCCAGCATTGCCCTGTCAGCAAGTGTTGCATACACCATTTCCCCAGTTTGATTGTGTAGCTCAATTTTATCCATGGGGTGTATGTCTTTGGCAAAGACCTCTAGATTAGTCTTGTAATAATTTGTTGTGGTCTTTGGGTTTGGAACTTTGGGCTTCAGATGAGTGAATATCATCTTTCTTCCTTGAGGTCAAAGGCAGCCATTAATCTTTGCTTCTTGGCTGGGGTTGTGTTGAGGAACTGCTCATATAGTTGCACTCTTAGCAGCTCATTTTGTGCCTTGATCTCCTTGAAACCCTCTTTGACTGTGGCTGACTTCTTGCCCTGCTGTCTGGAGGAAGATACCTCCATGGTGTGTTGCTGAGCCTATTCTAGCTGAAATGAGCTAGTGGCAGTCTGTTGGCTTGTCTGTTTTTTCTGCCAGCTCATCACTTATGTCTCCTTCAGCTTCAGGGTCTACCCTCGGCCTCTTGGCCTCTGGTTGTTGTGATGACCCTGTGGGAGGTGTGGTTTCTTCTCTGTCCCTCTTCTTCCCTCTCTCATCATTTAGAGGGGTCTACAACACTGAGTTTTGAGTTTGTTCAGTTTGCAGGGGAGGGGCCTGTCCTGTTTGCTGGTCTTTTAAGGCACTAGGCTGCCCTATTTCTGTCTCCTGTTGTTCATCCATCTTCTCCTTTCCTTTTGTGGTGGTTGTTTTAGCTGGAGCCTGCTGGATGTCCTGTGTTGTTGGGGCAGTAGAGGTACCTTCTCCTGCTTGGACTGTTTGCTTGGAGACCTGTTGACAAGAGTCCAAGTCAAGAGTTTTTTCCAAGTCCTTTACATTTTGCTCCATTATTTCTTCCTGAGTCAATTCCTCTACTATTGATCCAGGCACCCATTCCTCTTGATTAGAAAAATGTTGTACTTGAGGGAGTGGGGCATGTTTATAGGCTAGTAGCCTATATTTAACCCTCTTTGCACTGATGAAACCTTCAGGGTCATAAGGGACCCACCAGAAACTTCTCTTAAGTTTGAGCTGCTGTCCTAGTATTTGGTCAGCTTCTTGCCAACCATCCTTTTTGTTCATTGTAAATGGGCCTAAGTGATCTCTGAATTTCAGGTTGGCCTTCTTCTTGGCACTGTGAAAGTGTGTTAGGTTGGAGTTTATAAGCTGCCTATAATACTCCAGAGAAAATAGCCTCATAGGGACATACTTTGGGAGCCTGTAGGGATAGAGCTCACAGCCATAAATTCTGATGACAGAGTGGTTTTGGTACAAGTACCAATAGCCAATTTTATAGCTTCTGGATAGATGCAAAATCTTCTACATATCCTTGGATAGTCTGATAGGAGGAGTCCTCTTTAAGAGGCAGATGACTGGATATACAAATTGATCAATGAACTCACAGTATGAGTAGGGGGAATTCTGGACTTGGTAGAAGACTGAAGACCAGAAAATCACAGACCTTCTCTCACCCTGTGAGTCTAGCTTCTTGATTGAGCATTGGAAGCTATCTGTCTGATAGTACAAGAATAAGTGGTAGATATATGAGGAATATTTGAATATTGCCTCCCTATCCAGCCTTGTCAACTGATCATGTATCTTGATGGCAATGTACTTGGCATAGTTGTATTTCATAGCAGGGGGCTTCATAACGCTGTATGCAGAGAGCATGACTAGCACAGTTATATCAACATGTTTGTTGTGGTGAACCCCAGCACAGAGGTCAACATGTCTATCAATAGCTTGCCAACTTCATTGAAATCTTCATATGAGAAAGGAGGTGGCCCAGAGGGCTGGCAGTCTACCTTTATGAATTTCCTAGCTATGGCATCAATGTCTGAATCAGAAAGTCTGGAGCCCACATCCCGCAAATAGTCCATGGAAAAGGGGTATAGTAACTGAGTCTGCTTGTAGTTGAGCATCTGGTTGATCGAGTCTGGAGTTATATAGAAGAGGATGCTCCCAGATGGAGACTTGACAGCCCTGAGCTTCTGGTCATAGTTCTCTGCACACAGATGGATGATTTCTGGGAAGGTGTTAACAGAAGGCAGAAAGTAAGTGGGCAGATTAGACTGCCAGACCCCATACAGGTCACTGTTGTCCAAGTGACTGTTTCTCAATTGACAATATGTTTGCAAATGATTTCTCTCTGCCACAAAATCTGTGATGAGAGCATCATCGTCCACCAAAGGTATAGCCTCTAGCTCCCTGTTGGGTGGATTTATGGGCAAAACATCCAGAGCAGCTGAAGTTGCCATTGTCTTGGTTTTTGCTGGTGGTTTTACTGTGTTCCAAGCTTGGTGTGAGTTCTGAGAAATGGTCTACTGCTCTCTGTTTGCATTGAGCAGTTTTGGTAGTTCAAGGGGGCTGTCACAGGCTTATTTAATCTGTGGGGCACTCTGTTTGAGGAAACAGAGTGTTTTTGAGCTGGTCAGCTAGTTACTTGCAGAGGAGTGCTTTAGCAGAGGTGAGGGAAATGTCAACTCATTTGTTTCTACCTGTAGCTTGGCTCTTTAGCTGCTTTTTGTGAAAAACTAGGCAGGTTTTTACCGCGGGTCACGGGTTTCCCTGAAATTTCTTTTGTGCAGGGGTTACAGAGGTTTTTCTGGTAGTTTTCTGAGGTGAATTTCAACAATGTGGGTTCTTAAATTAAGTTGTATTGAGCAGGAAATAGGATTTGTATGAAGAACAGGGGACAAGAGGATGTCTGCAGTAAAATACCTGTTTTAATGGCGTACGGGCATTTGCAGCAGTCGAACTGGTTGAATTGTGTGCGGTTGAGTCGACAATGGGGGCGGCAGCAATTCTAGCGGATCACGGATCACTTTTGCTTTTCGACCGTTGGAAATTGAATTTCGTCTTCACTAGAGCTCCGGGTTGTTTTGCAGAAAATGATAAGAAATAACGATTTTCACGCCTTTTTATGCATTTCGGGTGAATTGGCGCCTTTTTGGGATGACGTCATGCTGACATCATCATAGGGCCGGTAGGGAAGAGGTGACGTGGCAGGTGAGGTGGGCGCCCAGGTGGCATTGACACGGTGGCAGGGAGGACAGGGCAATGCACGGGGCAGGGGTTACATGGAGGCACGGCAGCGGAAAAGTGGGGTGACGTCACGCTGACGAAGGCGTGACGTCAGCGTGAGGGGTAGGGCGGTAAGCGGTCTCCCCGGCAGGCCCTTAGGCGGTAAGCGGTTTGAAGGGGGGGGCAGCGAACAACTCCCGCGCCTGACGCGTGGCGGGGGTACGACGGCAATACCGCCCATCCCCCGGACGCAAAAGGCCAGGCAGCTTTGTGGGCGGATCGACCGCCCACCGTTGGATGGCGGGGCGGGAGATCTGACGGCTGGCGGCGATCGGAATATGCCGGCGCATTTAACAGCAGGGGACCCGCTCGTTTAATTTAATAATTGTTTAATAAATGGGCGCGGGGGGTTTATAACCATAGGTTTTTAGGTTTTTTCGGGTTTATTTGACCGCGCTTTTTATCAAAGTTTATTATTTCAAACTTTATAGCGAAGGGTTTAGGGCGGAGAAAGGGGAAAGAGGGTTGTTAAGGGTGGGGAAGGTGCTTTTGCCCTTTTTAACCATAGTTTTCCTGAATCCATATTTGTTTAGGAGGGTTTAGGGCTAATACTAACCCTTGAGGGGTTAATATTTCCCAAGGAAGGGATTTATCTGCAGCACTGGGGGAAGGGGGAAATTGGGGAGCTGTAACATAGGTTAGTGATTAATATGGTTTGTGAGGTGAGTGAAGGGGTGAAACCAAGAAAAATGGAACTTGACTTAGGGTATTGAGGATAGATGAAAATGATATAACAAGGATGTTTTTACACAAGAAATGTGGCTTCTTTTCATGCTTGAACTCCATGGTTTGACCAAGTGGTTTGTGATGTAAAGGAGTAGGACTGGAGACCTGAGCAGATCTCAAGGCCCCTGGGGATGTTAGTAAGAAATGACTTCTGGGGGAAAACTGGGGAAGTTAGTCATGCTTCCAGTGCTTGTCCTTCATTCTTTTTCTCTGATGCCCACACCCTGACTGGCATAAGTTTTTTGCACTTAATAGGCCAATTGGTGATGGCCCTTCATTTCTGCAACCTCATCTACCTACCCCCCTACTTGCCTAGCATTTTTTGTTTCTTCTTGGAGGGTGCACTTAGACTTGCAGACCCTTTATGTGCCTTTTCTTTTCCATTGGCTTTTTCCTTTGATGTCCTATCTAGTACTAGCCTTATTTCTTCCAAGGCCCCAGATTAGGCAGTTGGGAACCTTAGTTTCTCTGCCTAACTACTGATCTGCCAAGATTAAACAGTTTGGACAGATTTCTTTCTCTATTTTACAACCAAAATTGAAACATGGCATGATCCAAATTAGACTGTGGGATCATCCATCAAAATTTTAATAGGCATGAAGTCATGTACACACCTTGTCTTGTCTTGAAAATATGGGATCTTTGTAGCAGCAAAGTAGAGCATATTTGGCACTTGAATTTGCCAATCATGAAATATGAAACCTATTGGTATAGGTATCCAACAGATGCAGTAAAGGAGCATTAGTCAATGCATGTTTTAATGCGTAAAAGTCTTTATCAACAAGCTCATCCTAGAAAAATGGAATACCCTTTTTCAATAGTTGAGTAAAACCCTGTGTTAGTTCAACATAATTGTGGATGAATCTACACAAAAAGTTTTCCTTCTCTTGCAAGCTTTGGAGTTGAGTAAGGCTAGAAGAAGCAGGAAAATTCAAAATTACCTCTACACATTTTGATTAGATGATGAAAATAGTAAGTAAGTAATAGTTCTTTTGATTAGATGATGAAAATAACTAGTTGATCCATCGATTAAAGGCAATACCAGGATTTTTCTGAACAACCAATTTGGGAAAGATAAATATGTTTTTTGTTCACAATAACAGAGTTGCATATATTCTGTTTTTGTTTGGTATGATTTTCGATTGTTGAAACCTGTACTGTTTTAGTCTGGTATGAGTTTCGAATGTGGAAACCTGTACTAAAGGTTCTTGAATCTTTTTGAGACTAAAATTCAGATTCAGTTTTAGTACTCGGAAAGAATTTGCTCAAAATTTGTTTACGTAACGAGAGGGACGAGAGTTGCATATATTCTGTTTTTGTTTGGTATGCTTTTCGAATGTTGAAACCTGTGCTGTTTTAGTCTGATATGAGTTTTCGAATGTTGAAACCTGTAAAGGTTGTTGAATCTTTTTTGTGACTAAAATTCAGATTCAGTTTTAGTACTCAGTTGCTCTAACAATTGCTCTTACAATTTATGGTTTTAGTACTGGGTTGCTATTACAAGTTATGGAAGTTCTGAAATGACCATTAGATGGAAAGATCATTGATATATGGCATAAGAGCATTAAAAGTGTGTTTTCAGTGTTTTTAAATAGAAATCATTAGGCTCTGAAAAGACCATTAGATGGAAAGATGATTGATATATTGTATAAGAGCATTATTTTTTCAGTGTTTTAAACGGAAATGGCTATTATTTCTCTTTGGGAAAAAAGTTGACACTAATACTTTTATATATGTCTGAGAGAAATTTCTGAAGTCTCTGAAACTCTCAGTTTCCAAAATTTCAAAAAAACTTTGATATTGATACCCTACAAAAATCATATATGCTAGTTTGGGTACTCATTTGTGGTGCTTGAGATTGAGAAGCATAATATAGGAACAATGGCTTTTATTTAAGTCCCCACCTATGGTCAAGGGTTCAAGACCTATGATGCCATATGATTTGAATGCCAAGACCCCATAATGGTTCTCATATACAATTTGAATGCCAAAGATTTCATAATGGTTCCTATTCCAAATTTTCAATTTTTTTTTGATATTGATACCCTACAAAAGTCATAGTGCTAGTTTGGGTACTCATGTATGGTGCTTGAGATTGAGAAGCATAATATAGGAACAATGACTCTTATTTAAGTCCCCACCTATCCTCAAGGGTTCAAGACCTATGATGCCATATGATTCGAATGCCAAGACCCCATAATGGTTCTCATATACAATTTGAATGCCAAAGACCTCATAATGGTTCCTGTATACAATTTGAATGCCAAAGAGTCCCTATACAAATCTTGTGGTTTTTGAGTGTTGTTCATGGTTCTTTAGATCGTTAAGTTTTAATTAAAGCTTAAGGATACCATTACCCACCGATCAATGATGCACAAACCATATTCATGATACTTGTATCACATTGAGAGATCAAACACCCCTTGCAAAGTTCTTGTTTTTTGGCTGAGGATATGTTTAAGTCTCTTGAGTTGAAGAAGATCCAAGAAGATCCCAAGGAACTTTTTTTGATTCTTTATTGTGCCCTCCACTTCTTTTGACATTCAAAGGACTATTTTTCTTTCTATTTTTCTTTCTGTAACAAACAAAAGTTTTTTAGACCCTTTGAAGTCGATGAACATGAAAGTGGAAAGAACATTTTAAAGAAATATATTTCTTGATCAACCATGGACAATTCAAAGGAATATTTATTTGAAATCAATGAATTGGTCAAGCAATATGAAGTGTTGGATTGGATTTTTACTTAAATAATCAACTAAAAAGCTATAATGTAGGTAGTCAAATATACTCTATATTATGTATTATATTTTACATGAGAATATAGTTTTCAACTAGAATAAACTCATACTTGGCTTTTTCACTATTAGTTGTAACCCATTGTGATATTATAATCCATTTTTTAAATAGCATCTTTTTTTAAAGTAATTTTGATTCATGATACTTATGATGTGAGGGTACACTTAGTATTGGACAAATATTTTACATTCTATTAAGTAATAGCAAGGCTTTATAGAAACAATGATTTTTAATATATTAGTATATTTGATGTTTGGCAAAGCATCTCACGTTTTAGACATACTTGTGATAAGTATGATTATATAAATGTAAATAAGATTGATATTCATAATTTTCTTGTTGTTCTTGTTTAGTTTAGTAAATTGGACTATGTAACGGTTGAGTAATATGAGAAAAAAGTGTTGTAGTGATTATAATCTTTGAAATATAATGATAATCATGTCAGTTTCCTTAATCATATGAATCTAACTATATATATACTCTATATATTATGTATTATGCATTACATGAGAATATTGTTTTCAACTAGAATAAACTCATACTTCCCTTTTTCACTATTAGTTGACTTAACCCAATGTGATATTATAATCTCTTCTTTTTTTTTTAATAACACTTTCCTTTAATTTTTATAACCATAAATTTTTTTTTTCCTATTTTTTTTAATCTTATTTTCTTTTGATTTTTCTAATCTTATTATACTTGCACATTCATTTTGCTTTGACCGTGTATTAGTTTGCCTTTGACTAAAAATTTCTGCGGTTTATCCATAGTTTAATATTGTGAATTAAATTTTTGTTATTTTTATTATTATTTAAATTTATTTATTTGTAAAATGATTGGTTGAGGCCAATAAGAGTTGTTAGTAGCTTCCATTTCTATTAGTTACTAATTTATTGTTTTTAAGTTTTTTTTTTTTTTGTTTTTTTCCTTCCTATTATTCCATTTTCATAAATTATAGTTAACTGAATTTTAAACCTATGTTTAAATTAGAAATACAATACCCATTTGAAATATATTTTAATTATGAATACTTGTAATATGGGTTAGTAAACGAAAATAATTTTAATGTAATAAAATGCGATGGAAATGAATAACCAAAATTGATGGTTATACTCAAGTTTTGGAAAAAAAAACATAATCAAGGTAGGTTTAAAATGATTACTACGCTCGAAAAGTGGAAACAACCTTTTGGGCGTGTCCTGTAACATGAGTCTCCTTCAGATTAGTTCCATTTGAGTCTCCTTCAGATTAGTTCCATTTCAAAACCACTTTAGGATGAGCTGAAAACCACATATAGATGGTGTTTGCCATGGTCAGTTCTTTTTCGAACTACATCGCGCACGACTGGGACGTGCTGTGACCGATAAACAAAACAGCACTTTATAGGTATGTCCCCATCAATTCTGTTGAGCCATATTCTGAAGTGTTTGCATGCTAAAAGTGATTTCTGGTTATATTACTCCCTTTGTTCGCTGGTTTTGTATTAAAACTGATATATTGTAAATTATCTAGTTTTTTTCTGGGTTTAACTCATAGAACGGTCTTCATTATCTCTTTGAACTGTCTAGGAATTGAATTGTTTTTGCTATTTTCTCACTAATTGTGATTTTTGGGTCCCCCTTCGTTTGCTAGGTTTTGTATTAACGCTGAAATAATCTGATTTTCCCTGTTCTTTTTTCTGGGTTCATTTCATAATGAAAAATTTTATCCTTACCTTCCTTGAATCCCCACTTTGGGAAATTCTGCACATTTTCATTCTTATCTGTATCTTGATATACATTCTTTTGTGTATCATCAAACTCTATTTCTTCCCCATCTCCCATTTCACATGCTCATCTGGAGTGAATCTTGCTGCACCAGAATTTTCATTCTCAACTTAGAATGTATCCATACGACTAGCTATAGCACTCTTTTTCTTTGCTGGAAAAAATCTTTCATAATCTCTCGGCCTTGCCACTCTATAGGATTCAAAATCTGTTCTTGTTGGTGGGCTCTCGTGGGATGCTGCTGTTGTTGCTGCTGTGATGACAGCTATTTAACACAAGCATACTAACTCCACATTTCACCTCCCAGTTGTATTCTGCATATCCGCCATTATTCCTGCATCCATCCTTTGTGCCCTCTCTGCAAATTTCTCCAGCATTACCCTTCCGGAATCTGGCAATTTTAAAAAAATCTCGACCTAGTACCTAACACGTGGATTATGTCGCATGTTGGATCTCTCAAATATCTCTGACTAGTCAGAGGTGATCCTACTTTGCAGACCTCAGTTCTCCCCTTCTAACCTTCAAAAAATTTTATATTCTCTGCTCCGTATCCCTATTAAATTTCCTGATATAGCATTATTATATGGTGACATCCATCTAAGGCTTTTTTGCATTCTCCAACATTCCTGAGGCATTGGGACGTCATTTCTTTTGTCCGGGGGAATTCCTAGACATTCCCTATCCATTAAGGATCCTCCTTCTTCATCCTCCGGACACATTGCTTCTGACACACCCTCTTCTCGCAGTTGTATTAATCCCTTCTATGCTCTCCATCAGTCATGGTGATGACAGACTCTCACACCACTATCAATGATGACCTCATCCACGCAACTTCGAACGATCATTTGGCATGACCTCACCCGCCACATTAATGGTCGACTGGACTCATGATGGGCCCACTGCTCATGCCAACTGTGCGGCTGACTGGGATTCAGGGGGGACCACTATCGATGCCAAGGAGACAAGCACCCTCCCTTCATCATCATTGCCACATGGCCTCAATGCGCCACCTTCTATGCATGCACTTCCACACTTGGGTCACAATCAACGTCCTCACCACCCTGCCCACGCTATTCAAATATCTGAACCTGCTTCATGTCTATCTTTTGGATATGAAGACCTCTCTAATAGAATTTCTAGTCTGCAAAATCGTGCATTAGTTGGGAAATGGTATTTTTCTGAGATGGATGATCCGACCATGTGTGCTTGGTTGCATTCTAAATGGCATGTTCTTCTGGACTACATGCCAACGACAGTCAGATTGCTTAACTGTTGGTATATTTTTCATTTCTTATGCCATGAGAATCTGCAGAAGATTCACAACTCTCCTTGGGTAAATGATTGTAGCTTTCTGCCTTGCATTCCTAGTACTTCAGATTTAATCCCTTAAGAGATACTCCACAAAACAATTTAATCTGGGTGAAATTACCAGGGCTCCCCATTGAATTTTGGTCACCAAAGACTCTTCAGAATATCGGGGACTCTATTGATAAATTTGTATATGTGGATCCTCACTATCTAGGAGCTCTTGACAAGCGAGTTTCTTGGATCCTTATCGAAAAAAACTACAGGGGTGGATTTCCTGACCACATATCTATAAGTTGGAATGATTCTATGCTTACACAACGGCAGGACTATTGGGGGGTTCCATTCCGCTACTTAAATTGCCACCGGACTGGTCATCTGCTAGCCCATTGCTCCCGCCAATGGAGCACTCACCCTTATTTTGCAATCAAGCTGCGACAAAGCTTCTGGAAAAGGAATATCTTCCAGAGCTCTGGATGTTCATCTTTCGGTGGCTTAGAAACTCCCCCTGCGGGAAAAGTACTCCACATCTCTCAGGTACTCCGATCCCCCATTCCCCTCATTTCTCTAAGAAAAATCAATCAATTTCATCACTTATTCATGCTACATCCTTCCCTCCTCCAGATGACATGGACCTTCACACTACCTCCACTGCTATTGATCTACCTAACCTCAACCTCGATATTCCATCCCCTCCACCAAATGCTCCACCTCAGCCTTCCATAAACAACCCCTGGACAATGACTCATACTTGTTATGTCCGGGCCATATCATCGCCCCATACGACTCCCTCAAAATCGGCCTCTTTAAATCCAAATCCTTCCTCCCCTTCCACGCCGATCACATCTCCCACAAATTCAGCAGACAATGATGTGGAATTCCTTCTGCAAAAAAAAATCTCTCGACCTCCGGTCCCTTACCATACACAAACCCTCGAACCCAACTTCTCCCTATATTAGCCCAACATTCGAGGGAAATATTATTGTGGGGAAAAAAAGCCTAAGGACAGCCAACATTTCCGTGGCCACCTCCGTAATCCTATTGTCCCATGTCATCCGGAGGCACCCTCCCTCATCGACATTCCCATTGCCAAATCATCATCTCGGGCCCTTGGAGCATGGTAGCCCAACAAGCAACCAAAATGACATTTATTCTTTCCCTAAATATGCGGGGGCTTGGGGCGGCTCCCAAATATCTTGCCCTGAAGGAGTTATTCACCATCCACCATCCAATCATCATCTTACTTCAAGAAACTATGCACCCTGTTGTACAATCGATTGGATACTTTTGTCGAATGTTTCCAACTTGGCACATGGCCACCATAGATGCTTATGGGCTGTCTGGAGGACAGATTTCCATCTGGGATCCAAACTCGGTCTGGCTTTGGGCTTTCTCTTGTTTTGTCGGCATCTTTCTTGCTAGTAATATCTGCATCTTTTTGGGTAATATCCATATCCTAAATATCTATGCTCCTTTCTGCGACAGAGAGAATTTCTGACATCGATTGGTGGATTTGGATCTCCTTCTTTTGCCATCTCTCATCCTTGCTGGAGACTTAAATTGTACTTTTGGGGTCACAAATGCCACGGCAACCCCATGGCAAACTCTCTTAAATCCATCATTTTGGATCACAATCTGGTAGACATCAGCCCATCCTCCATTTCCCCCACCTGGGATAATGGAAGTTCAGGGGACTCATATATTGCTAAAATATTGGACAGGTTTCTCATTCATGATATGCTTATTGAAAGACTCAGATTGGTATCGTCCGAAATTATCAGCAACTATATCTCTGACCACCACCCTATCATTCTTCATTGGAGACAACAAGACTTTAGAAGGGGACTGCCCTTCAAATTCAATAGAGTCTGGTTAGAAGACCCTTCCTGTGTCGACCTAGTAAAAGACACTTGGACCTCTGTTCCTAATTACTCCTCATCTCATATGGGTTTGTTTTTACACAAACTAAAATTTCTTCGACTTGCAACAAAAAAGTGGGAATGGGATAAGAAAATACATCTCAGAAGAGAACTTAGCGAGATTGATCAGGAGTTGGATGCTATTAGCAAGTCAATGTCAACTCACTCTCTCAATCCAAACACCAAATCTAGAATTTTGTCCCTTGAAAAAAGAATATCACAAATCTTGCTTATTAAGGAGACGACTTGGAAGCTTAAAAATCGCGTCACTTGGTTGAAGGAGGGGGATTGGAATAAAAAATTCTTTCATAGATTTGCAAACTCCCATCGTCAAAAAAACTCCATCTAGAAGATTTATGATTTGGCCACCACCAAATTTCAATCCCAAGAAGAGATTAGTAGGGTTGCCCTCTCATTCTTCAAATCGGCCTTCGCCCAGATACCTTCGTGGGCCCCGTAAGAGTTAATATGGGTAGTTTCTCATTTCCCATTGATGTTCAGGGAAGAGGCTAATCGAGATCTCTTCCAGCAGTCACTTCAGAGGAAATTCACGTTGTCATTCTTTCCTTCCAGGGAGATAAAATTCCGGGTCCTGATGGCTGGAATGTGGAAATATTTTCACACTTCTATGAATTATTCAAGTCCGATCTGATTAACTTGGTTGAAGAATCCCACATTCTGGGCTGAGTCCACGCCCTCTTAAACTCCACATACATAGCTCTTATTCCTAAAAAGAAAACCCATCATACATTCTCTGACTTCAGGCCCATATCGCTCTGTAATCTTGTCTACAAAATCATATCCAAATCTATAGCAAACCGCTTGAAGCCAATTATGTCCAAATTCATCTCTCCTCAGTAATTTGGCTTTCTTAAACATAAACAAATACATGATGTTGTTACCACAGCGCAGGTATGTATACATTCCATACAGTCGAAACACCTTGATGCTGCTATTATGAAAGTCGACCTTAAAAAAGCATTCGACTGTCTAGACTAGGGATACCTGAGGCTGGTTCTCCACAAGATCGGTATTCAAGCTTGGACAATAAATTGGATCATGACCTGTGTCACTTCTGTTCAGTTTGCTATTATCATAAATGGATACCCGACCACATTTTTTCGACCAGGCAGGGGGCTCAGGCAGGGCTGTTAATTATCGCCCCTTTTATTCATCCTTGCAATGGATGGTCTTAGCCTACATATTTCTGATGTTGTGGCCACAGGGCTCTTCTCTCCTCTGAAGCTTGGCAAAAATATTCAAATTTCACATAGTTTTTTTTTTGGATGATGTTCTCATTCTGGGGCTACTAAACAGGTTTGCTTGGTCTCACTTATTTCAAAATTTTCATAGATTTGGAATTGCTTCAGGCCTCAAAATGAATCAATCCAAATCAGTTATAATGTATAATCTGGAAATTTCTGATACTATCACTTATATTGCTAACTTATTTGGTATTCCTTATAAATGCTTTTCATCTAGTCTAAAATATCTTGGGTTTCACTTAAAACCATGCAAGTACAGAAATATGGATTGGAATTGGTTATTTGATCGATATTTTTTTAAAATATCTGCGTGGGAGAATAAATGCCTTTCTTTGGATGGATGTTTCACTCTCGTCCAAGCAGTGACAACACAACTCAACGTATACTGGGCACACTTGTACCATCTTCTAGCTGCCATCATTAAAAAACTATATAGAATCACAACTATCTTTATTTGGTTTGGCATGAAGCAACGAAAGAAGTTCCACTTAACTAAGCTGCAACAGATCACCCTTCCAAAAATTATGGATGGATGGGGCATCCTCGATCTATGCTGTTTTGGATAAGGACTCCTTCTTAAATCCATATGGCTTGGGATTTTTTAGATCAGTATCTGGAGTGATATCATTAATAGTAAATATCTGAGCAACATTGAATTTAAAGTCTGGATGAGAAATGGCCATATCAGGAAAGTTGTTCTCTCTGCTCTCTGGTGAAGTTTCACTAAAAATAAAAATATATCTATTAAAATGCTGGCTTGGAACCTAGGCTCTGGTCGTTGTTATATACCTAGGGGGGATAATATGGGGTACCAAGGGAGGTACCCAAGGTAATAATGTAATAATGAGATGGGCCATAGTAATAAATAAGGTGGTTAACCCATATCATGTAAGGGACCACACGTAGTTAGTAATAATGTAATGGGCCCATGGTATTAGTCGATGGTATGAGGGAACTATGGTAATGATCCATGGTATTGTATGTATGAGGCCTATATAAAGGCTAGAGACTCCATGTCAAGAAATAGCGTCAAAGAATATTGTGTGAACAGGCATATGGCTTGTGGAGTGTTCTCCTTCCTTAAGGAGTGAATGTATGGTGTTGCCCTACCATAAGGGTTTGATCAATAAAGTGAATCATTTCTATCTATTAAGATCTTGTTATTCTTGGGTTTATTTATATTTTCATATGTTTCTGGGTTAGAGCTACAACAAGTGGTATCCGAGCTACAACAAGTGGTATCAGAGCACTTTCTAGGGCAAAAAAGTGGAGATTTTTTTTTTTTTTTTTTTTTTTTTTTTTGCAGGATTTCAGGGGCGACGAGTTTGCATATCAGATCTGTACATTTTGGTGCAATATATACAAAATCTAATTGCAGATCTGGATTCTATGTTAAAAATACCCGATTTCAAAAAAAAATCGGTCGAATCGGAGCCCGGATGAAGGAGATATTGCTAATCTAAAAATCAGTGGGGTTGCAGATAATTTTTCAGGGCAGCGAGTTTGCGGCGCAGATCTGGATGTCCTGATGCAAGATCTGCAAAATCTAATTGGAGATCTGGATTCTTTGTGAAAATATACCCAATTTCAAAAAAAAATTCAATTGAATCGGAGCCCGGATGAGGGAGATATCGCTGATTTAAAATTAGCTCTTTTTGCAGAAATTTTGGTGACGGTGGGAGAGTTGCAACGTAGATCTGAAATTCTAGGGCCTAGATCAGAATTTCTATCACATGGGCAGATATAGAATGATTGTTCCATTTCCAAAAACAGGTCATAATAGGGATTCTGAGCAATATTGACGGAATTGTGGCCATTTTAAATTTTCGCCAAGTAAGTGAATTTTTCTCAAACTCTCTTCATGGAAAATTTTACAGGAAAAGATGATAGCCCTACTATTGAAGAATTCATACAAAAACTAAGGAGCATATTTGGGGTACATTGGAAGTCTATAGTACCAATTGGTTTGAAAGAAGAGGCTGCCATATGGTGGAACTCACTTGGCATCAACGACTTGTCCAAATTTTCGAATGAAGAATTGGAAAAACTCCTTATGGACAAATGGTCTCAGGCTAGAAAACAAGATAAGGGGAAACATGTGGGGTTATTTCCTACTAGTATATCCTTATTACAGGTTCATGGATTGATTCAAAAACAGAAGATCATTGTTTCTATAAATCCTAGTTGCAAGCATAATTTCATCAATGTTAATTTGGAAAAAAAATTGCAAGTTCCCACAAAACACATTGAAAACACACAGGTGGATGATGAGGATGTCCAAGTGTATAAGGATTTGAAGATTTCTATGGATAAGTATGTGTTGCATGGTGATTTTTATACTTCAAAGACAGATAATTTGGATGTTGTTTTGGGATACCCGTGGATGGAATCAGTGGGTACTATAAATATTAATGTGCAGAAGAAATTTCTGAAGCTCTGGTATAAAAAGAAGAAAATTACATTACAGGATATTTCCATCAATAAACAGGTAGAGTCCATGGAGGTTGACGCAGAAGATGTTCCAGGCACTAACATATCAGATGATGAGCAGTTGATGGTCAACAATCAAATACAAACAGAGGCTGAAGCCGAAAAGGTAATAGATATTGATACATCTGATGAGGGTTCAGTGGTTGAAGTCATATTGGAAAAGAAAACACCACAACAGGCACCACAGCAGGGTGAATTAAAGAAAAAGACATCGTGGGTTAAAAATTCAACATATCATCACCCACATCACCCCGCATGAAAACAACCATCAAGATGGCAACCAATTAGCCACACGGACAACAACCCCCGCAAGACAGATAGAGAGGAGCGAAGATCCACCTACTACACATCTACACAGAAGAGATACCACAGTCAACTTCCATCTCAAGCGAGCGAGGCACCAGCGAGACCGAGGGTTCACCTTTCTCTTGGATGGCTAGATGCACGTGCATGGTACCAGTGGACTACTCTTTTGAGTAGATCTTATTAATTGTGTTCTTCCCATGTTTCGGGGACGAAACATGCTTAGGGGGTGGAATGTTATATACCTAGGGGGGGTAATATGGGGTACAAAGGGAGGTACCCAAGGTAATAATGTAATAATGGGTGGGCCATAGTAATAAATAAGGTGGTTAACCCATATCATGTAAGGGACCACAAGTAGTTAGTAATAATGTAATGGGCCCATGGTATTAGTGGATGGTATGAGGAAACCATGGTAATGATCCATGGTATTACATGTATGAGGCCTATATAGAGGCTAGAGACTCCACATGGAGGATGTGAAGGAATTGTCAAGGATTATTGTGTGTACAGGCATATGGCTTGTGGACTGTTCTCCTTCCTTAAGGAGTGAATGTATGGTGTTTCCCTACCTTAAGGGTTTTGATCAATAAAGTGAATCATTTCTATCTATATTCATATCTTGTTATGTTTAGGTTTATTTATATTATCATATGTTTCTGGGTCAGATCTATAACAAGTGGTATCAGAGCACTTTCATGGGCAAAAAAGTGGAGAATTTTTTTTAATTTTTACAGGATTTCAGGGGCGGCGAGTTTGCAGATCAGATCTGTAAGTTTTGGTGCAATATTTGCAAAATCTAATTGCAGATCTGGATTCTATTTGAAAAAATACCCAATTTCAAAAAAAAAAAATCGGCTGAATCGGAGTCCGGATGAAGGAGATATCGCTGATCTAAAAATCAGTGGCGTTGCAGATAATTTTTCAGGGCAGCGAGTTTGCAGTGCAGATCTGGACGTCTTGGTGCAAGATCTGCAAAATCTAATTGTAGATCTGGATTCTTTGTGAAAAAATAAAATCCAGAATCATTTCATATTATTTCTGGGTTTATTTGCATTATCTTATATTCTCATATCAGATCTATAATATTTCTGGGTTAGATCTATAACAAGTGGTATCAGAGCACTTTCTTGGGCAAAAAAGATTTTTTTTTACTTTTTGTAGGATTTCGGGGGCGGCAAGTTTGCAGATCAGATCTGTAAGTTTTGGTGCAATATTTACAAACTCTAATTGCAAATCTGGATTCTATGTGAAAAAATACCCGATTTCAAAAAAAAAATCGGCTGAATCGGAGTCCGGATTAAGGAGATATCATGCATGTTCAAGGAATTGTGAAGGAATATTGTATGAACAAGCATATGGCTTTTGGAGTGTTCTTCTTCCTTAAGGAGTGAATGTATGGTGTTGCCCTACCTTAAAAGTTTGAGATCAATAAAGAATCATTTCATATTATTTCTGGGTTTATTTGCATTATCTTATATTTTCATATCAGATCTATAATATTTTTGGGTTAGATCTATAACAAGTGGTATCAGAGCACTTTCTTGGGCAAAAAAGTGGAGATTTTTTTTTAATTTTTGCAGGATTTTGGGGGCGGCGAGTTTGCAGATCAGAGCTGTAAGTTTTTTTGCAATGTTTGCAAAATCTAATTGCATATCTAGATTATATATGAAAAAATACCCGATTTCAAAAAAACAATCGGCTGAATCGGAGTCCGGATGAAGGAGATATCGCTGATCTAAAAATTAGTGGGGTTGTAGATAATTTTTCAGGGCAACGAGTTTGTGGCGCAGATCTAGACGTCTTGGTGCAAGTTCTGCAAACTCTAATTGTAGATATGGATTATTTGTGAAAAAATACCCAATTTCAAAAAAAGGTTCGATTGAATCGGAGCCCGGATGAGGGAGATATCGCTGATTTAAAATCAGTTTTTTTTGCAGAAATTTTGGTGACGGCGGGAGAGTTGCAGCACAGACCTGAAATTCTAGTGCCTGGATCAAGATTTCTATCACATGAGTAGATGCAGAATGATTGTTCCATTTCTAAAAACAGGTCATAATAGGGATTCTGAGCAATATTAATTAAACTGTGACAATTTCAAATTTTCGCCAAGTTTTTTCAAAACCCTCTTCATGGCGGGTCACGGTTTTATAAGAAAAGATAATGGTCCTACTATTGAAGAATACATAAAAAAACAGAAATCATTATGGAAAAACAATTGGTAATGGTGGGTAGTGGAGCTATTTAGAGAGGAGGCAGCCACATGGTGGGGATTACTTAACCAAAAGAAGTGTCTCAACTTGCCCGATGAAGAATTTGGAAAATCACTTTTAGACAGATGGTCTCATGCCAGAAAACAAGATAAGGAGAAACATGTGGGTCTATTTCCTACTGGTATATCCTTATTACAGGTTCATAGATTAATTCAGAAAGAGAAGATCATTTTTTCTATTAATCCTAGTTGCAAGCATAATTTCATCAATGTTAATTTGGCAAACAAATTGCAAGTTCCAGCAAAACAAATTGAAAATACACAGGTTGATGATGAGGATGTTCAAATTTATAAGGATTTGAAGCTTTCTATCAATAAGTATGTGTTGCATGGTGATTTTTATACTTCAAAGATGGATAATATGGATGTTGTTTTGGGATATCCTTGGGTGGAATCTGCGGGTACTATCAATATTAATGTGCAGAAGAAATTCATGAAGCTCTAGTATAAAAAGAGGAAAATTATATTACAGGATATTTCCATTAATAAATAGGTAGAGTCCAAGGAGGCTGAAGGAGAAGATGTTCCAGGGTCTGACATATTAGATGATGAGCCAGTGATGATAGAGAATCAAACACAAACAGAGGCTGAAGCAGAAAAGGTTACAGGTGTGGATACATTAGAGGAGGGCTCAGTGGTTGAAGTCATATTGGAAAAGAAGACACCACAACAGGCACCGCAGCAGGGTGAATTAAAGAAAAAGACACCATGGGTTAAAACTTCAACATATCATCACCCACATCACCTCGCAAGAAAACAACCAACAAGAGGGCAACCAATTAACCACAAGGACAACAACCCCCGTATGACGGATAGCGAGGAGCGAAGATCCACCTACTACACATCAAAGATTTGCCATGGTCAACTTCCATCTCAAGCGAGTGAGGCACCAGCGAGATCGAGGGTTCACCTTTCTCTTGGATGGCTAGATGCATGTGCATGGTACCAGTGGACTACTCTTTTGAGTAGATCTTATTATTTGTCTTCTTCCCATGTTTCGGGGATGAAACATGCTTAGGGGGGTGGAGTGTTATATACCTAGGGGGGATAATATGGGGTACCAAGGGAGGTACCCAAGGTAATAATGTAATAATGGGATGGCCCATAGTAATAAATAAGGTGGTTAACCCATATCATGTAAGGGACCACAAGTAGTTAGTAATAATGTAATGGGCCCATGGTATTAGTGGATGGTATGAGGGAACCATGGTAATGATCCATGGTATTGCATGTATGAGGCCTATATAAAGGCTAGAGACTCCACATGGAGGATGTGAAGGAACTGTCAAGGATTATTGTATGTACAGGCATATGGCTTGTGGAGTGTTCTCCTTCCTTAAGGAGTGAATGTATGGTGTTGCCCTACCTTAAGGGTTTTGATCAATAAAGCGAATCATTTCTATCTATATTCAGATCTTGTTATGTTTAGGTTTATTTATATTATCATATGTTTCTGGGTAAAATCTATAACATTATTATTATTAATTAAAGATAATCGCGTAGCATTCAATCAATATTTCATAAAACAAGTCATTCATTAGCAACATTTAACATAAATATACATAAACATAAATACTCAATAATTCTTCAGAAACTTGTCTTTATTGATCTTAGTTCATAGATTATAGATTCAAACTTCCCCTCGCACACAATTGCAGGGGTCTGTGCACTTAGCTAGGATTCTACCTAGGCCTCCCTGCACTTATCTGCAGAGCCTTTCTTTCCTTATCTATGTGTAGGAAGCAGATCCTTCCTGGCTTAGCTTCTGCCCAAGATTCTTCTCTCTTCTTCCTTGTCCTTCTCTACTCTTGTCTACTGCCTTAGAATCTCTAGGACACATCTATTTACAGTATATTTCATACAATTACATGGTCGACAGACCATGGGTGAATCTCAAAAACCGACTCAAAAATTATCCAAAATGAGAGGCTAAGCACCTTTTGACTCCTATTCATCTACACGCTTTACATCCACAAATGCAGAGACTTTACATATTTTACAAAATTGTACCAAAATTTTGGTTATCTAACCCCAAACTAACCTAGGGGACCCCATCAATGATGAAGTGAGGCCTACCTGGAATCCTTCGCACACTTCACTCCTTGTTTAGTTTGGAAGCTCCAATTATAGCTTTGAATGCCAAAATTAGAACATACACAGTCAGATAACACAAGCCAAGAAACTATGAGATCTATGTAGTATCATCTAAATACTTCATTTAATATATTAATATGGTATTGAAATATATGAAATAACAACATCACATATAGGAAAACAATGAAGTTTTTGCATTAATATAAATGGAAGGAGATTACAACCATAAGTAGCAGTTGATCTTGTAGAAGAGATCCTCCAATTTGTTGAATTGTCCTTTCCTTATCATAATATGCATCTCCAATCACCCTAAATGCATGAGATAATAACTACTCACTATAGCATCATAAGGGCATAATCATTCTCCAAAATCCAATCCCCGACCACATAAAAGGTTGGGAATATATATAGAAGTAGGGTAAGTTGGGAGTTCTTATCCAATTACCTATATAGGGCTTGATGTCCACCTTTGATGGGGGGATGGGATCAAGGGATAAGTGGTGAAAAATCCAAAGTAGGGAAGGATAGGATCTAAATGTTTAATCCAAGGTAAGTAGTTGAAACAATTTCTGGAAACTCCTAGAAAGGGAAGCTTCTGGAATCCCAATCATTCTCCTAGATTTCTATAACCAACATAGGTGAAAAGGGGAGAAACCTTCTAGTGATCAATGCAAGCCATAATGGAGAAACCTATAGGTGATCACACCCCAGTAAGCATACATGGAGCGTTGGTCCTAAAATTAGCTCAGATGATGCATTTTAGGGCTAAAATTGTGGGGGATGAAGGGAATATGCTCAGGGCTTTGTGTGAGATGGCCACAAGGGGGAATAGGATGTTGATTGATCCCATTAGTAGGCTCAATGATCAGATGTGACAAAATGGCCTATAACACTTCATTTTTTTATTCATCAGTTGCATCACTCATGCTAGAGGGACTGATCTTATCTTGTTGAGATCCTTTCCATTAAGAATCCTTCTTCTTTTTCTTATTTATACTACACTTATCTAACCCTCCAGTATTGTTGCTATTTTATCCACCAAACAGGATCTCCAATTCATCCCAAATCTATTTAGCATATTTCATATTTTTTGACTTCTCCATATCTATATTGTGAAGTATTTCATAAATTATGCATATTTCTGCAAAATCTTTATTGAGCTAGACTTCTCTCCAGATCCTTCACAAACAAGCTACCAAATGTCAGATCCATGAGCTAATAATAAAAAATTCATACTTTCTTGACATACCTTGAATTTAGCCATTGTGAGTGGATACAGTCTTAGAGAATTCATTATGAAAAAAAAAAAAATCATCAAATTTGCCCGTATCTTCTCTCGAATGGATACGTTGCAACCAAGAGCCCCACTCTAATACCACTTATTATAAAACTTGAGCACTACTAAGAGGGGGTGGAGGGTGAATCAATAGTATAACTTATGATAAATTTATACTAAATTTATCTTTTATTTTCACAAACACTGATTCATGCATAAATTAACCGACATCACATTAGTATATCAACACAAACATATGAGAAACATAAATAATAAGCAACCTGTAATCATCAAAGCACAACCATGTAGATCATCAACAATCACATCACATAAGGTGTTGGCTTGATGGGCCCTGACCTAGGTTCAGTGTTAAGTAGCCAAGAAAATCCCTACACTACTGGCCCTTTCGGCATCAACCCGTGGAGTACAGACTGAAGTCTCACCCGAAGTAGTATGGGGGGATGGAGGAACCAAATTTCCACACCCTGAGATGGTAGCAATGTCACTTTTAGATCTTCACTATGCCTTCATGCAGATCAATAATCCCTTTAGGGCTTATCAATGTACATCTCTTATTCATCCTTGAAGCCTTCACGAATGTCTCCGATCGTCCTTTGCGGACCCTAAATAGCCAATTCAGATGTTTATGCGCCCTTGTAATTATCCTTACCTATGTATTTACTCAGATTATCTTAGTTTTGTATAGTCTTAACATGTAATTATGATTCTCTTTGCATAAACATATATCTTTTCTTGCGTTCATATAGCAAAGAGAAACATATAGATTCATGCATCAAAATAGCATTAAAATATAAACCCAGTGTTCAACATAACATAATCGTAGTATTCATAACATAAGTAAAATAAATCATACATAGATATCTCTAGAGTAATTCTCTTTATTGATGGTTCAAATGTTCAGTACAAACTCTAACTTCCCTGCGCACACAGCTACAGGGGTCCGCGCACTTAGTTGTGGACTTCTACCCTAGGCCTCTGTGCACTCAGCTGCAGAGTCTCTTCCTATGCTAAGACTCTTTGCTCTTAGCTCTCATAGACCTAAGAACTTACCCAGAACTCTACCAAAAACTTATCAACTGCCTTAGACTCTCTACGACTCTCCTTTTTATACATTACCATGGCCCGCAGACCAAGGGTGAATCTCATCAAGCCGACACAAACTATCTAAACTAAGGGCAAAAAACCTTTTTGACTATTTACATCCTCAAGCTTCACAACCACAAAATGTGGAGACTTTACATTATTTACACAAAACTTGGGCTTTTAACCCCAAAAATTGGGCTTTTAACCCCAAAATTGACCCCAGGGGAACCATTCCCAATAGGCCCCCAACACAAATCTAGTGACTCACCCTCGAGTCACTCTACTAGCATGGAGATCTTGTCGTGAAGACCTCCTAGCTCCACCTGTACCACTACGACCTCAACAGTACATTGTGTTGTTGCCTGCTTGACCAACTGCTCCATCGTTGGCTCTATGTTGTGTGCCTGTATTTTCTGTTGTGTCACCTGTAGACTGGTCAATTTCCCTTCAATGGAGGCAGTGATTACATAGGCTTCGTCTAGCTAAGTCCCCAATCTGGCCTTCAGTACTGCTTCCTTGCGCTGCGCTGCATCCACATGTTCCTTTATTGCCTTCACTTCCTATATCTTCGCTAACCTTTGTGTAATGGAAACGGTGTGTGCCATCACTTTAACCTCATCATATCTCTGTTGCAGCTCACTCGCCTCTGTTTCCAGCCTCTGCACATTAGGATCCTCCTGTAGGCTGGTGACTACTTCAAGTGACTGTTCTAAGAGCGTAGTGAAATCCTTTACTGTGGCATCTACAACAATAATTTATAGGAATTTTTGAATTGAAATCTGACTGCTCCCCCCAAAATTCGTTCATAAATTCTAGATTAGTGATAGATTTTCAAAGATCTTGCTCTTTTATTTTGACTTAAATGCCACCCCCCCACTCCATTTAGTCATTTTTTCATTTTCAAATCATGAACAGTGACGATAATGGTCACTTTTCGGCTACCCTGTGTGGTCTCCTCTACAATAGCACAACTTCCCTCGCACTTCTACTAACACTGTGATAATCCTCCATTGCGCACAGTACCCCAATCGTGTAGCTCTACAACCTAGACATTGTAGTTTATAGTCCCGTGCCTCCTTTCAGTTGCATGGAGTGCTAAGACTGGGCTTCCATCATGTAGTCATCTAGTGGGATCGCCAGTGTATGACTTCAATTGACTACCATTCACCTTTCTTGGGAAGGGTTCTCCGTTTAATTTTACCATTTGAACTTCTGCACCGTCGGTAATCTACTTGATGACATAGGGCCCCAGCCAATGCATCCTAAATTTTCTTAGGAATTTATCAAACTTTCTATCATATAGTAAAACTAAATAATTTACCTTGAAGGTGCGCAGCTTGATGTGCCAATCGTGCCATGCCTTTTCGTGCTCCTTTTGAACTTGTTAATGGAATCTAGCTAGAAATCTATCCTCTTCAAGCTTTGTTATTTGCATGAGCCTCTCCTCCATGGCTCTACAATCTACCATTCCTATGAATTCCGCTATGAACAAACTAGGTACAATGTATTCCATTGGCATCACATCTTCTATGCCATAAACTAGCCTGAACAACGTTTGTCCATTTAGCTTCTTGCAAGTCATTCTATAAGCCCATAGCACCGAGGGTATGTGCACATCCCAGTCATTTCTTTGAGAATTACAAACCTTTGTTAGCACACTCCCCAATATTTTATTAAACACTTCCACCATCCCATTAGCCTGCGGATGATAAGGTGTACTTTTCTGATGGTAAACCTGAAATTCCTTCATCATCATGCTAATTGTCTCATTAAGAAAATGTATACCACAATCGCTCACTAAAATGTTTAGACAACCAAACCTTGTCATCACGTACTCAAAGATTAATTTTGATGTTGTTGTGCTTGTAGAGTCCTTGATAGGTTGTGCCTCTGCCCATCTAGTCAAGTACTCAGTCAGGGTAATGATGTACTGCACACCTGTCTTCTTTCTTGGAGGTTCAATTGGTCCCACAAAGTCAATTGCCCACTTCTCGAAGGGCTGTAACAATATATCCATATTTAGCAATAACTCATCCCTTTGCAAGGGTCTTCCATTCCTTTGGTATGCACTGCATGCCCTACAATATGTTTTTGAATCCTTATGCAAGGTCGGCCACCATAACCCAGCGCGTAGAACCTTCTGCATGTTGCTTTGCCCGCATAATGTTGTCCCGCGGCTCCACCATGAGCCTCAGTAAGGATGTTGTTTCATTCAAATTTTGGCACATAATGTCACAATATTTCATCTAGTCCCATTTTGTACAAGTGCCCTGCAATGACAGAAAAGTCTCACGCATGCACCACTAGTTCCTTCTTCTGTTGACTTGTATATCCTTTCGGAGTCATCAGGAAGTGTATAATATCTTCAAATTGACTCTCCACAATTTGCACTACAAAAAGTTGTGCATCAAGCAGTCATTCCTCCAAATTAGTAGGTTCCTCTCTAGTTTCAATGTCCAATAGATGATCCGGCCCTACATTCAATCATCATGGTTTCACAATGACTTTAAAATCATAGTCTTGGAACAACAACAGACACCTACATATCTTCCCCCCCATCACAAGGTTGTTGACCAGGTATTTCAATGCATAATGGTCTATATACATCTTAAAATGTTCACCCAATACATAATGCCTGAACTTATGGAGCGCACACACCATAGTTAATCCTTCGCACTTTGTAGTGGAATATTTTTTCTCAGCTTTGGATAGATTCCTACTTGCGAACACTATAGGATGATCCAAGTCCCCTTCACTGGCTTGTTTTAGTACTACTCCCAGCGCAATACATGACGCATCCACATGCACGTGAAATTCCTTCTTCAAGTCCAGGAAGGCTAGGATCGGCACTGTGACCATTTTCGCCTTTAGCACATCCAAGATCTTGTGATATTCTTCATTCCAATAGAACATAACATCATCCTTTAACAGTTTTTCCATTGGCACGGTGATCTAGGCATAGTTCTTGATGAATTTCCCATAGTATCCCATATGCCCTATTGTTGCGCACAACTATTTCACACTCAGCGCCTCCAAATTATTATGACCACAATCTTCACAGGGTCTACCATCAAGCCTTGTCTACATACCTCATGACCCAGCAAGATCCCAAAAGGGACACAAAACAAACATTTCTTTAGATTGAGCACAATTTGGTACCTCCAGCATGTATCTAGCATTAAGCATAGAATTTCCACATGGCACTTTACCAATCCAAACACTATCCAATCATCAAAGTATACCTCCAAAAATTTGTGAATGAAGTCCTTAAATGCTGCGATGACTACGCACGAAAAGATCACCGGCGCATTATTCAGCCCAAAAAGCATTACAGTGTACTGAAAGCATTCCCATTCGATGTCGAATTTTATCTTACTTCTATCCTCGACTACAATTTTGATCTGATGGTACCCAAAGAACCCATCAAGGAATGAATATGCTTCCTAGCTACCTAAATTATCCAGTACCTCATCGGTAAAAGGAGTTGGGAGAGGATCATGCATGTAAGCATCATTTCTTGAGGTCTATGCATATCCTTATTTCATCATTCTGCTTCTTCTCATGAACTACTATTGGGCTTACACAATCAGATTCTTCCACTGGTTCAATAATACTTGCTACAAGAATTTTATCCAACTCCAAACAGACCCTTTCCTTATACTTCAGATTGAGGCGGTAAGGTCTTTGCGTAACTGGCTTTGCATCTGGTTTTAGAGTGATCTTCATGACACCTAAGTCCCCTATTATCCCTTTCAGATCTAAAAATTCATGGGGAGTAGATCCTGATATTCCCAGAGTAGTACGGTGACCTTATCTATTGTCCCGTCACCCCAATAGTCCCTAATATTTGTAAACTTTGGCTCCACTTCTGTACCAATGTTCACCTATCTAGTTTTGAGCAGCTCAGTTATGTCTGGGTTCTCTAGTTGCGATCCCTCAACTTCACGGTGACCTTCAATCTCTAGAATATTAATCTTCCTTGGGTCTTCATCTTCTTCTTCTGCTGTTACATTATAGCACTCCAGTGCGTGGCTCAGATGTGTAGTCCAATTAGGTTGAATCAAATCTAGAGGATCTTGTGGTATCCTAAAGATTTCTACCTTAACCTCCTGCAACATTTTGTTGATACATTCAAACCCATCCTCAAAGTTGAACGTCATCAAAAATCCTTGGTGAAAAACATCCCATTCTTCAGTGCCATGGCAGGTGTTGGAGAGGTAAATCCCCTCTATGGATAGAGGCGATCCCTACTAGCCCAGAATGGGTCTAGCAACAATCAAACAATGCTACCACGCAAGTCCCTAATTGCAAATAAAAGGTAGGTGATGGAGACCTACTTGGCTTCCAACGCTATTGTTCATAGAAGAGACGTCGCCCTCGCTCCTTTGCTTTGGCCAGTCACAATCCTCCACGTTCTCCGTGAATGGACACCTGCACACAAAAAGAACAACACAAACACAAGCGTGAAATCTAATAAATGCAATTATACATCAATCAGAAAGGATATAACTCAACATCAATCATTACAAAGACAATGAGAGTGGAACCATAATGATAGTCATCTATTATTAATAATCAACAAAGGAGAATACAACAATAGTTCTGACGTCAAGTCCTCCTCTGGCTGGGTGCTCAGCTAAACAAGTCTTGCAAAGCTTGAAGGGATGGGGAACAAGCCTCTCTCTCTTTGGTGACAAGATCTCCTCACTTAGGTTAAGCCTTATGGACATAAAGAAGGCTCTTGCAACTCTAATCTCTTGATATCTTCCTTTCAGCACCGGCACTACCACTAGCTTGCTTAAGGCATGGAGACAAGCTTTTATAGATGAAAGAGGAAAAGATAAGATCAATCACATTAATCATGGATTTGGCTTTATCACTTGGAAACTTCCATGAAAGGGTGGCAAACTACTTCCAATTCAAGGAGATTCGAAGCCAAACCATCCTCACCTAACATAGATTCAGTTGGTGAATGAGTTGGAGAGAACTTTCGGAAGTTGATTTGTTAAAAACTTTGCCCAAATAGGTCGGTGCAATTGCGACTCTGGGACAGAGCGCTAACCGGCGCACCCTCTTTGGAGGATTTTCCCCATTGGCGCGAGAAGAACACAGTGAACCCGCACTAAAGTAAAAAGAGCTATTTTTATGGGCAAGCTGCAAGAGATGTCTTTAGGGCATGTGAAGCTCATATTCAGAGGGGAATGATGCAAGTGGTTTCAAGTCTTGTCACTTCTCACAAGTCCCGGAATGAGTCCTCCAAGGTGCAGGAGAGGGGTAACAGGGATGGTGACAAACGGTGACAAATTACTGTGTAACAGATGCCCCCTAAAGCATGAGGCCTGAGAGAGAGAGGGGTGAAATGCTTTACAAGAACATGTGTGACTGAAAACACGGCCGCCGGAGAACCTGCGTAAAGAAGTACAATTGATATCTCAAGTACATGATGTATGTGGTATGGGCACAACCATCCGTAACAGAGTATATAACAATCTAGATCCAAGGTATGGGCGCAGCCATCAAGAGGGGATTGATAAATAGACTTAGGCATGGTCACAACCATCCAATGAATGAGTCATGTAATGATCATAATGAGCCACAAATTGCAACTTGGATCCCAATAAACAAAATCCAGGGTCTTGCGCTCCATCTCGACCCGAACAGAGTACAAGTCCAGGCATGCGAATACATGAGTTGGAGTCGAACATGCATGAACATCGTATGATTACCAGTCAATGATGAAAACTGTTAACAGATGCGAGAGGTACCACCAATAATGACGATGGTCTTCAAGGTACTATAGGTACAATCCACGGCGTGTGAATCAATGAGCCGGTCTCGAACACCCGTAGAATCATTCGATCGGAGGCCAATAATGAAAACCTCGCGTCGAACATGAAGAACCTGCCATTGAGGCATGCAGGCCCTAAGGCACCTGAAGGGAGTCTCTAGGTCATCTTCCTGGATAATGAGCTGAAGTCAACATGAAGTGATCTTGATCGAAGGTGGGCCATAATGTTTCCCACATCATCGACACGAGATAGAGAGGGATAACATGTTTTGTGTGAGATATCAGAGGGAGGTTGAGGATTCTATAGAGGTCAACTTCTCTTGAACATATCGGTGGCACAACAGTGGATTTGGAAGTATTTGATGTCAAATGATCAGGGGTCATAACGACAAGATGATGAGCAGATGAATGGTTAAACAGGATAACCCAAACCCACGGAGGCAAGTGTGAAACAAGATGAGATGTCCCCACCCAGACACGAATGCAGACAAGTGCCATGTTCAAGATTGACATACTGTCGACACGACGATGATTATGATTCCTTTATTCCCCCACCATTTCTGGCGAGTACCCCGGTTATTTCTGGATGGAAAACTTGACGGGGATAGCATATGCTTGAGAGGTGTCATCATGACGAAACCCGATGTCATTAAAGTTTTGACGAGTCTGACAAAGGAAAAACTCAGTGTCTTTTCATGTTTAGAGAGTTTGAAAAGACAGCAAAAAGAAAACTCCAGGGGTGTCCTTTTTTGTAAAGTTGTGTCTCTCGAGCCCGAAAAAGTATAAAACTATGCTTGAAAGAACTGCCCGGCCATTACGACCGAGGAGTACTTTTCATAAATAGTGATTTCGATCTGAAAAAGTAAAAAAGCGATCAAAACCACGTCGCTTCGTGACCATTAACGAACCTGAAACGACAAGGGTTCAACAATCTTTTCATTTTTAAATGGTCGGAAAAGAGTTTAAAGACGACCGCCTCTTATTTACGTTTAACGAGTTAGGAGGAACAACTCGGCAATCTTTTCATCTTTAAACGGTCAGAAAAGAGTTGAAAGAAGACCTCCATTTTTATTATCTTTAACGAGTCAAAAAGGAAAAAATACTCGGCAATCTTTTCATATTTTACGAGTTAGAAAAGAGCTTAAAGGTGACTCAGGTATGGGTTCATTTTTACACAAGCTTGAACCATGGAGAACTTTGCTTGGATTCAGTTTCATGTTTACACAAGCTTGAAATGAAAAACTATGCTTGTTATAAGTTTGCATGCCCCCAACATAATGACGCAAAATGAGGTACATGCCCCCCAAGCTTCATTGCATTCAACAAAGTGGATGGAATGAAGGTTCAGCTTCGAGATCTTGGAAAGACTCGACTGGTATTTTACGAGATCTTAATCAAAAATTCGATTTGGAAAGGGAGGTTTTTAATTTTTTAGTGAGGTTGACATAGTAAAAGAACTATCCTCATAACCCTTGTTTCATTTTTTAACGAGCTTGACACAAGATCAGGAACTATGCTCGATACACCTAATTTCATTTTTTAAGGAGCTTGACATAGGAAAGTGAACTATGCTCTGCCAGATTGTTTCGTTTTGTAACGAGGTCGCCACAAGATCAAAACTATCCTCGGTACACCTAATTTCATTTTTTAAGGAGCTTGACACAGGAAAGCGAACTATGCTCCGCCCGAACTTCATCATAATGAACAGGAAGTTGGGGCTTGCAAGAGTGGCTCTCCCGGTGGGAGGTCAACATCTCGGAAGTCAGGACCCAATGCCCCTAGGACACTATGCATGACGGTGGCATCGCTAGATATAGGTATGGGATATGTGGCCATGTACTTGATTTGCGGGGGGGCAGATACAACTGGTGGATAAAAACTAGGAGGGGACAACAACTGCGCAGGAGGCATTGGGGGACTAACGAATGGAAATTGATCGATAGTCACCATTCTTCCATTGTGTGGAAAGCAAACCACATGGAAAAGCGAAGAGACAAGGGCCCCCATAGCATAAACATAGTCACGACCAAGGAGAAGACTGAAATCTAAAACACCTTGGGTAACCAACACGTCGATATAGATGGTTTTACTTCCCAAAGTAATAGGGAACTTCGGGAGGACTCCTAGAGATGGATAGGCTCCTCCATCGAAAGCCAACAGATTCTGCGTGACCGGCCCGAGCTGCGGGGAACCTAAAGCTTTCCAAGTAGTGTACGACATAAGACTGACTGACACACCTTCATCCAGAACAGTGCCAAGTACTGCCTTATCACAGGCAAGTACCGTAATCTAGAAAGGCACATGGGATGGAAGGCAGAAAGTGGTTAGGTGACTCCAATCAAAGGAGATGGCCAAACTACTTGGTGGGGGAATCGTATGATTGCCCCCATGCTCCATAGGAACTGAAGAGGGACTTTCGGGAGTAGCTAGGATAGGAGAGTCATTTCCAGACTCAGGGGAATCTGAGGAGAGGAGAAGAACATGGGAATTACACCCTTCCAAAACAGATTGATCGGGTGGTGAACTTGAGTCGACACTCTTTCCGACCAATAGTTGGTCTGGAACAGGCTGGGCAGAGCCAGGTTCAGGAAGAGGAGGTTGGACAAGAGAGGAATTTGAACCAATCTCGTTGTCAGCAGGGGCACGATCTGCGGCTGCAGAAAGACGTTGATATCCAATGGGGAGTTGGGGTGAGGGAGTCGTGAGACTTTCCAAGACATTGGAGGCTTTATCCATGAGTGGACAAATGTGAAGGGGATGATTGCCTTCACAAAGTCTGCAAGGGACTTGAATCTTCCCTTTTCCTTTACTATTCCCAACTGATAGGGTAGCATCACCGTGAGATTCAGAGGGTGATGAGGGGCAAGCCGGATCGCGGGACCATACTTCTAAGACCCTGGGAATGCCAGGACAATCACGAAGAAGGTGGTCATCCTTGCACAATCTACAAGGAAACTTGACCTTCCGCAGAGGAGCAGAAGGTGGCCCGACTTCAGGTGTACTCGAGGGGGTAGCTACGCTTTTAGCCTCTCCTTTGAGAGCCTTCTTCTTCTTCGTCTTCTTCTTCTTCTTCTTAGCCACCTGGTTACTCGAATCGAGACTTTCACGAGGCGAAGTAGAAGATGAGGACGTAGAAGTGGGCATAGAAGGGGAGAGGTCCACCTTAGAATCAACATGAGGTTGTTTAGGTGGAGGGACTGATTAATCAGTAGGTGAGATGGTAGGGACTAGAGAGGTTGAGAACAACCAAACAGGCAACCCAACAGTTAAGCCTGGGAGGGACAACGTTGCCATGTAAGGAGCACCAACATTCCCGAGAGGAGGGAAATGACCAGGATTCCCATGAGGGGGGGAACTTGGGTTGGTGAACCCCGAGAAAGTTGCCATCAAGAACGAAAAAGAAACCTACTCAAGCTAACGCGAACAAGACCTAACCGGGTAAATGTGAACGCGGCCGAATAAATTTAAGACAAAGAACTGAACTTGACCTTTTCATGTTTTAAGAGTCGAGAAAAGGACCAAAAAGGTGACTCTAGTCCCTTCGAATGTTTTTGTGAGCCCAAGTGCAAACTGCTCAATGAGCCGTTTTCTTTTAAGGAGTCTGAAAAGGATCAAAAGTGACTACTCTGGAGACCTAGGCAAAGGGTTTCCAGACAATCCGTAAAACTGCTTATACACCTTGGAAATCATATGAAAACCAAGGACTTTCCGTACTGCAGTCAATCTTCCCGAATGCTATGTTCGGTGCGTTATGGCTTGTAAGGCAGCAGACATGGATTCCTATGGATCAAGGATGATAACCTAGTGGGGTCTCCCCATATACTCGACGGTACATGGGAGCACAATCCGTGTTAGACCACTATCGAGTCACAAAAGGAGGAATCACCCAACCGTAATGTGAAACAATAGTGGCTAGGTTTAACGACGCCGGAACACGTCTCTAGCCTAGACCTCTAGATGTTTGCGTTAAGTTCCAATGCGTTGTTAAGTTTATTCAGTTCATTTTATGGTTGATCTTCAATTAAGTTTCGGTTTCTGGTCCTACTGTATGTAATCTTTCACAATTCCCTAAATGCAATCTATATGCCAAAACATGTCATTTCATTCGATGAATGCTAATTACGAGAGGGTTAAGAATTTTCAATCAAACAAAATGAGCACAATCAATCAAACAACCTAATGCAGCTAATGGAAAATAAAAAAAAACTTTTTCTTTTAAGAATACAAATCAATGAGAAGTTCTATTTTCCATTAACTATTGAATGCAAAAGAGATTTGTTCGATTTCTTTTTCAAAGGCACAATGCACTAAACAACTTTGAGAAATGACAACAAACAAATTCCGTTCAATACAAGCACATTCAATTCCCTAAATCACCAAGCAAACCTCCAAAGAACGAGAAAATTCCCAAAAACACCAATGAGCCATGTAATCTAGGCTCAAAGTGAGGTGAAGCGGAATTCAAGTGAAGACAAAGCAAGTCACTCAAATAACGCAACAAAATGATTCACAACTACCAAGCAAGTGCAAGGGAGAAATTAGAGAGTCGACTGGACCAATAGAAGACCAAAAACACCTAAGAGAGGCTCGACACACAAAGCCACTAGATGCCCTAGGGCTAGAAATGTGAAATCGATAGAAAAAGGCAAACACCCAAAGGGTAAAGGTAATCTATGCAATTGTAATCTATGCACAATTCACTTGAAAAGTGTGCAAATGTAATCTATGCACAAATGAGAAATCTAATTATGCAAGTGTGATCTATGCAAGAGAATTCTCAAACACATGATGATTCTAATGTAATCTAAGAACCAATCAAGTGCAAATCAAGAAAATTGGGTGAGATTTCCAAAGATCAAAAAATAAAAACACTCAAAGGTGATTAACACTCATACAAAAGCAAAAAGATGCAAAATTGTGAAAAGACTGAGAAAAACCTCCAAGTAATGACCAAAGGAAATCAAATTAATAATTTCTCAAAAGAGAGACTCAAAACCAGTCAAACAAGACTCCAACACACTCAAGTAGTCGAAAAAGATGTGGCAAGATACAAATCCAAGCTCAGAAGGCTAGAAAACAAGCGAACTAGAAAGGTTAACAGGCCTGGCGTGATTGTCAGGCTGTAACTCGCGCTATAAATGGATTGGCGCGGGTTTTCAATTAGCAACATGTGCCAACTAGCGCGAATTTCAGAGGAAAAGCCGCGCTAATAAAGTTTGCCAAGTCAAAAAGAAAAACAAGCGGTCCAAAGCTTGGTTTACAGTATCTACGCAGGCCAGGAAGCAAGAGGCAGCAAGAAATTCAATCCAGAAAGCTATCCAAGCAAACAAACAAGAGAAGACCAAAGAGGCAAGACAAACTCCAAGTTGTTCAGTCGATAAACCAAACCGGAGATTGACTGAAGTGGCTTTGATCTACTCCACTAATGCAAAGCAATAGTGTTTTGAAGGCTATCTGGCCGTACTTCAGGCTCTGTCTAAAGTTTACAAATCAAACAAAAAGCTAACATCCCCAGCAGAGTCGCCAAATTGTTGGAGAGGTAAATCCCCTCTACGGATAGAGGCGATCCCTACTAGCCCAGAATGGGTCTAGCAACAATCAAACAATGCTACCACCAAGTCCTAATTGCAAATAAAAGGTAGGTGATGGAGACTACTTGATCCAACGCTATTTGTTCGTAGAAGAGACGTCACCCTCGCTCCTTGTTGGCCATCCAATCCTCCCAGTTCTCCGTGAATTGGACACCTGCCAAAAAAGAACCAACACAAACTCAGCGTGAAATCTAATAAATGCATTATACATCAGTCAGAAGGATATAATCACATAATCATTAAAAGACAATGAGAGTGGGAACCATAATGATAGTCATTATTATTATTAATCAACAAGGATAAATACAACCTTAGTTCTGACGTCAAGTCCTCCTTTGGCTAGGTGCTCAGCTACACAAGTCTTGCAAAGCTTGAAGGGATGGGGAACAAGCCTCTCTCTCTTTGGTGACAAGATCTCCTCACTTAGGTTAAGCCTTATGGACATAAAGAAGGCTCTTGCAACTCTATTCTCTTGATATCTTCCTTTTAGCACCAGCACTACCACTAGCTTGCTTAAGGCATGGAGACAAGATTTTATAGATGAAAGAGGAAAAGATAAGATCAATCACATTAATCATGGATTTGGCTTCATCACTTGGAAACTTCCATGAAAGGGTGGTAAACTACTTCCCATTCAAGGAGATTTGAAGCCAAACCATCCTCACCTAACATAGATTCAGCTGGTGAATGAGTTGGAGAGAACTTTTAGAAGTTGATTTGTTAAAAACTTTGCCCAAATAGGTTGGCGCGATTGCGACTCTGGGACAGAGCGCTAACCGGCACGCCCTCTTTGGAGGATTTTCCCCATTGGCGCGGGAAGAACACAGTGAACCCGCGCTAATGTAAAAAGGGCTATTTTTATGGGCAAGCTACAGGAGATGTCTTCAGGCATGTGAAGCTCATATTCAGAGGGGAATGATGCAAGTGGTTTCAAGTCTTGTCACTTCTCACAAGTCCCGGAATGAGTCCTCCAAGGTGCAGGAGAGGGGTAATAGGGACGGTGACAAACGGTGACAAATTACTGTGTAACAGCAGAGTTCTGTCTCTATGTACCAATTAATCGGCATAACATCCAAGGTATGACAAAACAGATGGACCCAGTCTTGCTGAGGCTTTGCTCCATACACTTCAGTCCATTTGGCCAAATGGTCATGCGGATAATTTATCCCATCATACTTTTAAGTTAGCCACACTTGTGAGTGAGCAACTTCACTCTCATCATTTTTCTATATACACGCCAATCATCAAAACTGTCCTTGTGTGTGCCCCACCATCTCGCAGGTGTAGCGCATAGCACCTAGTCCACGGCCTGGAAGCAATGTTTCTCTAGAAATTCTCTCTCAAATGCATCCAAAAAGTGTTCAACAACAGTTAAACCATCATAGTAAGGAATATTTCTTACCTCTGATGATACATAGTGCAACGACTTAGTCATCATATTACAACGTAGCATAGATACCTCATGCAGTCAATTCTGTCAATGCTCTAGTTCTTCATCTTAATCTAATGTATAGGAACTCTCATAGTCCCATGCAATACATCCATATATTGTTAGATTCACCCAATCTTGATAGTAGGTCATTATCTTGTAAGTCTGGTCCAAATTGTCATCACTTTCATAATTGCAGACCGGTTCAGTATAAAGCGGTCCTTCTGCAGGGTCCAGTGGCACCACTACGTGGAGTGATTTCTTCTCAAATGTCATATTCCGCTTGTTCTAATCAATTACCCCATTCATGTTAGTGGCCTAATCAATCCCAAGGAGCATGGGGTAGGGATTATTGTCATCCACAATCTCTATCACTTCAAAATCATCTAGAGTGCTCACGCCTTCAATATTAACTGATAACCCCTGCAACCTCCCCATTGGTACGATTTTATGTTGATTCACCATCTTTAACTAAATCGGAAACCACTGTAGCATAGGTCTCCCCATTCTCTCCCATGTATATTTGGGCAAAACGTTCGCATTTGACCCTACATCTAAGATAACTTGGTCCATTTCGTATTCTCCTATCTACGTGGTGAGTCTCATCTCACATCTAGTTCTTTCCTTATGCTTACCAATATTTCTAACTATGCGTGGTCCATGATTAGTGTTTTCCTTCCCAGGGCACCTATTGACTAGCTCCTGCAGTCCCTTCACAGCCTTGCTATCATGTAGCAATTTCATGCAGGTCTCCAAAAATGTGATAATCATGGACGGGTCCATTTCTTCAGTCGGCTTCTCTTGACTCCCTGAGGTAGAGGCCTTGGTGAAGCTTTTCTTTGCTTCCATAAATGTTACTTTCGTGTGTTCTACATCAAACCCGGTCTCCTATTCTGGTGCTTTGTGGACCCACTCACCTTCTTCAGGTTGCTTCCCCTTATCTTCACCAGTCGTTGCCCCACTTCGCAACACAATATTTAACCTAGGATCTTCCTCATGAGGCTCAACCCTCATCACTTGCAAGTTCTGAGTCGATTGTTGAGATTGCGTTCCATTTTCACGTATCTTATCTAACAATATAAGGCAATCCTCTATCACATGGTCAAACTAAGTACAATAGTAGCATGACAATTGCGTTAGATTTGGGTAGTCTCGTGTCCTGATCCTCCACAATTGTAACAAATGACCTTCCCTCAACCTCTACCAGGTCCTCCTCCACCTTGGCCTCATTTTCGCCCCTGATACTCGCCTCGCGCTCCTCCAGTGCCTTGGTCTGGAGGCTGCAATTCTTCCTGCACCTTGTATGCAAATGTCTTGTCCATCATTAATTCGTAACTCTGGAAATTGTGCTCATCATGACCCACTGATTGACAGAAGTTGCAGAAGAGCTGTTGTGGTGTTTGTATGAATTTCTGTAGCAAATGGCATTTGTCTGTCATATGTTTCCTAGCTACCTAACAAATACTGCACCATAGCATGGGTGTTGGGCAACGAGTCCCACGTAGCATGTTTTTGATGCTTAAAGCCTGAGTTTTGGTCAATGAAATGTAAAAACCCCACAAAATGTGGGCACGGAGCACAAGAGTCTATGGTTGTCTGCCCTAAGATAATGTAAATTAAATGTAAAGTGTGTCAGCCTACCCATGGTTCATCTACCATGGGATTGTACAAATAGAGCGAGGCTCTAAGTGTAAAGTCAGTCTTAGTTCTGAGAAGCAACAAATGGATGTGAAGGTATGGTTGTAAGATAGAAGTGAATCTTAAGTGTATTGGGTCGTAGTGGTAGGTAGAGGCTCTATCGCTGAGTGCACAGAGGCCTAGTAGAGTCCACAGGTGATTGCGTGGACCCTTGCAGTTGAGTGCGTAGGGTGGAGTCGGGTCTGTAACTGAACTTGAGTATTAATAAAGATAAGATTCATTCAGAATATTGTGCGTCTGTTTGTAGATCTATATTTCTATGTTTTGGTTATCTTTATGCATTTATATTGTTTTGGTTATCTTTATGCATTTATATTGTTTTTGAGTACTCATTCTAATTTGGAAGTTGAATAACTAATAAGAATATTTAACCCGCACAAACTAAGTTAAGCACTAATATAATAGCACAGTAAGGATCGGATCAGAATAATACGAAGGTGCACATGGGTTGCGAAGAAGAGAAAGCTGCACGGAGCGGCGTAGTTGCAAATTAGGATCAAAAACCTCCAAAACCCTCATAAAGACATGCCTAGGGTGCAGAAACCTAGTTCCAACACCCTCCCATACTACTTCGGGTGAGACCTCAGTCCACACTCTGTAGACTGTCGCCGAAAGGGCCAGTGGTACCAGGATTTTCTTGGCTAAACTCACTGCTGAACCTGGGTCAGGCCCCACGTAGCCAACAAATGGTTCCATCGTCGAGACCGGGATATACCTAAGGGATGTCTAATGTTGTGCCACTTGAACCCAACAAAGAAGGAAATTGAAAAGTGGTTGGACAAGAAGATTCAGGAGTTCGTGACACAAGAAAAGAGAACTCCACAGGTATTCGAGAAAAGGTGGCTAGATTGCTACGTGTATATGGAAATCCACGAGATCTTCTTTGCATCCTTTCCTTTTGAACTATATGAGTGGATCATGAGGTTAGCTAACAGCTAGTAAAGGTCTAAGCTTGACCAACTGATAGTGTGGACTCCGAAATCAGTGCGAACACTAGAGGCATCAGAATATAAGATCGCACGAATGGTGGACCATTGGCTCGATCAGATAATAGGGAGATTTATCACTGCGTTTATGATAGACACGACCATTAGCTACAACAAAGTAGAATGACGTTTTCTTAAGGGACCATGAGGTAAGTACATTAAATCTTCAAATACCTAGATTAAGATGATGTTATGTGAAATGCGGGTTATGCGAATACATTCATGTTTGGAACGAGATGGAGTGGAAAGATCAACAGAGGTAGCGAGGGATTAGGAAATAGTGCCTTAATTTCACCTTCATGAGAGAGTGAGGAAGAGCTCGCTCGAGTCTCTTCGAGAAGTGGGGTTAGTTTGATAAGGCAATGCATTCCACAGTTACCACCCCCACCCACGCCACCACCCACTTCACCTCCCTCACCTCCATCTCCACCCACTCCACCTCCACTAACACTGGAATTCAGTATGACAAGCACGATCAAGCTACCCATTTTCAGAGGAGTAGGGAGTGAGGATCTGGACAAGTTCTGGTTCTTAGTAAGAGTAGTGTGGGAAGCAGAAGGGGTCACGGATGACAACATTAAGAAGCTACATTGGTGAGCACATTGCAGGATTGCACCTTGACATGGTGTATCAAGAACTCTAATGATCACCCAAATGCAGGAATAACAAAGATCCAGAATGCGTTGAACAGAGAATTTGGACGCGTTCTGGTTCTTGGTAAGAGTAGTGTGGGAAGCCGAAGGGGTCACAGATGACAACATTAAGAAGCTACATTTGTGAGCACATTGCAAGATCGCACCTTGACATGGTATATCAAGAACTCTAATGATCACCCAAATGCAGGAATAACAAAGATCTGAAGAGAAAGCTACGTGAAGCAGTGTAGTGTGCCAATTAGGATCACGAACCTCCAAAACCCTCATAAAGACATGCCTAGGGTGCAGAAACCTGGTTCCAGCACCCTCCCATACTACTTCAGGTGAGACCTCAGTCTGCGCTCTGCAGACTGTTGCAGAAGGGCCAGTAGTACCAGGATTTCCTTGGCTAAACTCACTGCTAAACCTGGGTCAGGCCCCACGTAGCCAACAAATGGTTCCATTGTCGAGACCAGGATCTACTTAAGGGATGTCTAATGTTGTGCCACTGGAACCCAATGAAGAAGGAAATCGAAGAGTGGTTGGACAAGAAGATACACGAGTTCGTGACACAAGAAAAGAGAACTCCACAGGTATTCGAGAAAAGGTGGCTAGATTTCTACGTGTATATGAAATCCACGAGATCTTCTTCGCATGCTTTCATTTTGAACTATATGAGTGGATCACGAGGTTAGCTAATAGCCAGTAAAGGTCTAAGCTCGACCAATTGATAGTGTGGACTCTGAAATTAGTGCGAAGACTAGAGGCATCAGAATATAAGATCGCACGAATGGTGGACCATTGGCTCGATCGGATAATAGGGAGATTTATCACTGAGTTTGCGATAGACACGACCATTAGTTACAACGAAGTAGAACGACATTTTCTTAAGGGACCATGAGGTAAGTACATTAAATCTTTGAATACCTAGATTAAGATGATGTTATGTGAAAAGCACATTAATGTTTGGAACGACATGGAGTGGAAAGATCAACAGAGGTAGCGAGGGATTAGGAAATAGTGCCTTAATTTCACCTTCATGAGACAGCGAGGAAGAGCTCGCTCGGGTCTCTTCGAGAAGTGTGGTTAGTTTGATACACAAAAAGATTGTCACCATGACTATTTTCAGTCAGTATGGGTCTATCATCACTTATATTGTCCTCCTAAGAAAGTCTCAAACCTCAGCTCTTCATGTCAAGCTTTGAAAATGAGAGAAAGACATTAAAAATCAATAAAGCTCTGGTTCCGCACTGTCTCTCACTGTTACCTGCGGTCATGGATGACAACATTAAGAAGCTACATTGGTGAGCACATTGTAGGATCACACCTTGACATGGTATATCAAGAACTCTAATAATCACCCAAATGCAGGAATAACAAAGATCTGAAGAGAAAGCTGCGCGGAGCAGTGTAGTGCGCAAATTAGGATCACGAACCTCCAAAAATCTCATAAAGACATGCCTAGGGTGCAGAAACCTAGTTCCAGCACCCTACCATACTACTTCAGGTGATACCTCAGTCCATGCTCTGCAGACTATTGCCGAAAGGGCCAGTGGTACCAGGATCTGCTTGGCTAAACTCACTGCCGAACCTGGGTCAGGCCCCACATAGCCAACAAATGGTTCCATTGTTGAGACTGGGATCTACCTAAGGGATGTCTAATGTTGTGCCACTGGAACCCAACAAAGAAGGAAATTAAAGAGTGGTTGGACAAGAAGATTCACGAGTTCGTGACATAAGAAAAGAGAACTCCACAGGTATTCGAGAAAAGGTGGCTAGATTGCTATGTGTATATGGAAATCAACGAGATCTTCTTCGCATCCTTTCCTTTTGAACTATATGAGTGGATCGCGAGGTTAGCTAACAGCCAGTAAAGGTCTAAGCTCAACCAACTAATAGTGTGGACTCCGAAATTAGTGCGAAGACTAGAGGCATCAGAATATAATATCGCGCGAACGGTGGACCATTGGCTCGATCGGATATTAGGGAGATTTATCACTGAGTTTGCGATAAACATGACCATTAGCTACAACAAAGTAGAACGGCGTTTTCTTAAGGGACCATGACGTAAGTACATTAAATCTTTGAATACCTAGATTAAGATGATGTTATGTGAAAAGCAGGTTATGCGAATACATTAATGTTTGGAATGACATGAAGTGGAAAGATCAACAGAGGTAGCGAGGGATTAGGAAATAGTGCCTTATTTCACCTTCATGAGAGAGTGAGGAAGAGCTCGCTCGGGTCTCTTCGATAAGTGTGGTTAGTTTGATAAGGCAACGCATTCCACAGTTACCACCCCCACCCATGCCACCACCCACTTCACCTCCCTCACCTCCATCTCCACCCACTCCACCTCTACTAACACTACAATTCAGTATGGCAAGAACGATCAAGCTATGCATTTTCAGAGGAGTAGGGAGTGAGGATCTGGATGAGTTCTGGTTCTTGGTAAGAGTAGTGTGGGAAGCGGAAGGGGTCACGGATGACAACATTAAGAAGCTACATTGGTGAGCACATTGCAGGATCGCATCTTGACATGGTATATCAAGAACTCTAATTATCACCCAAATGCAGGAATAACAAAGATCCAGAATGCGCTGAATAGAGAACTTGGATGAGTTCTGGTTATTGGTAAGTGTAGTGTGGGAAGCGGAAGGGGTCACGGATGACAACATTAAGAAGCTACATTGGTGAGCACATTGCAGTCAGTATGGATCAACTATTTGCAGTCACACATCTAGACCTCAGTCCGCGCTCTGCAGACTGTTGCCGAAAGGGCCAGCAGTACCAGGATTTGCTTGGCTAAACTCACTGCTGAACCTAGGTTAGGCCCCACATAGCCAACAAATGGTTCTGTTGTCAAGACCAAGATCTACCTAAGGGATGTCTAATGTTGTGCCACTGGAACCCAAAAAAGAAGGAAATTGTAGAGTGGTTGGACAAGAAGAGCTTTTCACTTAACATCATCCTAATCCAGGAATTCGAAGATTTAATGTACTTACCTCATGGTCCCTTAAGAAAACGCCGTTCTACTTTGTTGTAGCTAACGGTCGTGTCTATCACAAACTCAGTGATAAATCTCCCTATTATCCGATCGAGCCAATGGTCCATAGTGAACAGAAAATCTATTACACAAAAATATTGTCACCATGACTATTTGCAGTCAGTATGGGTATATCATCACTTATACTGTCTTCCTAAGCAATTCTCATACCTCAGCTCTTCATGTCAAGCTTTGAAAATGAGAGAAAGACATTAAAAATCAATAAAGCTCCGGTTCTACACTTTCTCTCACTGTTACCTGCGATCTCGCATCCTTTGTTCATGTTACCTGTGGATCTGCCCACTCTGTCTGTAAAGGGCTGGGTGTGGACCCCTGTGAAAGTCAAGAAGGCACAAGTTTATTCTAAAAGACTCACTTTGGGTTAATTCTAGATGATTCTAGAAGGAATTTTTACGTGGATTGTTCGCTCCAAGGTGGTTCATGCATCCCAAAAGAGAAGGAGCTAATCCCTTATGAGAGGAGCTATCCCTTTGAAGGAGGGCTTTATCCATTTGAAGGAGGACCTAGTAAATTCCCTCCATTGCACTATAAATTAACACATTGGGCTGGTTGCTGGGGAGGTTAGAAGCTAAACATTTTTAAGGGTAAATACTGGTGGAATTAAGAGTTCCTAGTTAAGCTTGAGAGGAGAGATCACATACCTTTTGGCTTCATTGGGAAGTGAGTGAAACTTGTCAAAGTAGAGGAGACTTCTTGCTGGACCCTGGGAGGAGCTTGTATAGCATCAAGGCATAGGTTGTAAAGTTCCTCTTTGATTTGAATTAATACAATCAGATTCATTTTTCTCAACAAATTGTCTTATGTGGTTTGTTTCATAAATTCCTTGATCATTATGATGGATATGCTTTATGACATTGGCTTTTCAGGTGCTATTTAATTTGTCTGCTTGTTTGTGTTTGCAGACTTGCTAAAAGGGAGCTCATTTGGATCAAAGGAGCGAGGCTTCCACAAACTTTCATTGGACCCAAGGTAGGCCTAAAACACTTGTTTACCTTTGTTTTTAATTGCATATTTAGAGAAAGATAGTTTTTGATTGGCTTGATTGTCACTAGATATCTTTAGATACTAGGGAGGTCGAGCTTGTCCACAAAATCAACTCATTCTGTGTGAAAAAATGGTGACTCCACTGGGGACTTGATTTTTTCCTTGTTTTTACTTTGACCTGAGAAACTGTGTTTTTGTTTCTGTTTTTGGCTTGTTGTGTGTGGAATTGGGTGGATTTAGTAGATCTAGGATTTTTTTTTGTTTTTCATAATTTTAGGAGAGGAACGCACCCTCGGCTTCAAACATAGTGCAGACTTATCCGCACTTTTTCTTTTCACACAGAGCGTTCCCGCACCTGTGTGAACTGCAGGCCTGGGGACCTTGCTAAAATTTTGAAAGATTTTCTCTTTCAGTAATTTTAGTATTTGTTTAAATGTTGTTATCCCCTGCCCAGACCTACATGTGACTTGTTAAGAACTTTCCTTAGGTTAATTCCATTGGTGTTAGGGTTTTAGGTGAAATTCCTAGAAGTTTTGGTTGCCGGTCTTGATTTTCAATTTGGTCGTGTAGTAGCTCAGAGCTTAGAAGTTGTAGAAGCCTCAGATCACCTTGGTTTTTACTGGCCTTCTTATGAGTCTGACCATTTGCAAAATCTACCTTTGTTGAGGAATCCATCTTGTGTTTTCTCTTTGCGAAACTTTGAAAAAGCTTGTGTTAAAAGTTTGGATTTCATTTTTAAAAAAGAAAACAAAATTGGTTGTTTTTTGACTAATTTGTGATTCTAGACAAGTTAGTCCTTGCTTTGCTTATAGCAGAGTAAAACATCCTTGAAAAAGACATCTTGTAAGCTTTTACTTCAAATAGTTTTTTATAGTTTATAGATCTTAAGATTTGCTTTGTCCATAGTTTTGAGTGTTTTATAAAAATAAAAAAAAATCTCTTTTGGAAAAAGTTAGTTTTTGTAGTATTTGAGCGTTTGAAAGAAAAGGGAAATTTTTGTGCTTATAACTAGTTGTCTCATTTTGAGTGCATTGGGAAAGACAAAAAATCTTCTTTTAATTTGTTTGTTAAGAAACATTTGTGTTTACAAGCATTTGCATTCTCAAACTCTTTCCTAGCTAGAAGTTCATTGAAGGGAAAAGATTGCTTAATCATCTTAAGTGCATTTTTTAGTGATTTCGAGTCGAGTCTTCACACCACGAGTTTCATCTCCGCACCTCTTGAATTAAAGAAAAACCAATAAAAATAATGCTTAAGAGTAAAATCAATCTAGTAATCTTTTTATTTCTAGGGCTCTATTACACCAACATAGCTTAGGCTAGTGTCTTGGAGTAGGGAGTAATTAACTCTCCAAGACAGTAAAACAAACAAGTAGTTGATCTTGCGATAGGGAAAAATTCAAATTGTTACATCTATGCTCTGGGAAAGCTCCTCTTAAAGGAGAAGAACGAGATCATATCTGAACCAGTGAGGTAATCAATCCTTCCTCATTGGGAACGATAACAGATATACACTTATTAAAAATGGTAAACCTCGGATTAATCATTGTCGAGGAGCCTGGGGTCACTTGTTGGTAAACCTTGGATTATGTCAAGGAGCCTTCAAGGGGATTGAGCTTTGTTACTCTGCCCTTGCGTGTGTATCAGATCGTAGACTGTTCCCCCAGGTATATTTGTTTCTGTTGGTAACCTTAGTGGCCATAATCCATAGGATTCCTTCCTAAGGTGGCGGTGGAGGGAAGATCCCACTGTACCTGGAATAGACGTCGACTAGACTCACTTGGATTTTCTGGGGGCTTCTCTTCACTCGAGATGGTTTAGTGGAGAAACTTGTGCCAATCTATTCATTAAGTAGGTTGTCGGGGTAACTGTTCCAACCGCCATTTCTGTATTGAATTCTGCGATGTTGGATTTCATCACCAACTAGTGTTTTCAGTACAGAAAGTTACTGTTTGTGTGTGATTTGACTCCTAGATTTGATAGCGCGTGTTAATTTGTTTCTTTTTTACTTTTAGAGACCATAGGTGTGATTTGTGAATTTTAATTGTTAGGTGTGAATTGTGAATTGTTAATTTTAGTTTTAAATTGTTAATAAAATTCACTAAAGTTGAATATAATGGCAAATGTTCCGGAATTTACCGACCAAGGAACCCCTCTTAACGAGGATCCTAGTACTTTTCCTTTCTTTGGAAATGTTGGTCCTCCTTATATGGCTAATTTGTCATTACCTGGATTTACAATAGGTTTACCGATATGGTTATTTTCAACTTCGTTGGCCCCAAATACTCCAAATTGTTCCACCTCAACCGAATGCTTCACCTCAACAGAGTTCACCATCTCAACATCACCAACCTTCTGTTGACCCTTTACCTTCTTCGCCTAATTTTTCTTCCTCCATTTCTTCCTCTTCGCTTGGTAAAAGCCTTGACGCTAGTAACCAGGTGGCTAAGAAGAAGAAGAAAGGGAAGAAGAAGAAGAAGAAGAAGAAGCAAGATAAGAAAGAGGTCAACCAACCAACCATGGTTGTAAGCGTTAGTTGTGTTGAGGAAATCTCCAATATGCATCATAAACCAAAATACGCTTGCAGGCTTTGTAAGGGTGACCACTTCCTTATCAATTGTCCTGGTATTCCAAAGGTCTTGGAAGTATGGTCAGAAAAATCTCATCAACTGTCCATTGATCCATCAACCAGTGATAGTCCAGGTTCCTGGGAAAAAGGGTAAAGTTAGGTTTCCTTGTAATTTATGCAATGGGAGTCATCAAACTCACATTTTCCCTCACATGGATGAAGCCTCAAAATTGTTGGAAAACCTTACTGTTCCACAACAAGAATTTCCAACTGGTTACCGTAAACTTTCTCCCAACCTACCGTCAACTGACGGAGTGATTGATCTAATTTAAAGTACAATCGATCCCACTCTTCCATTGGAGAGTGAAACTCATATCACTCAGGTTGATGATCCATTAGTTGATCAAGTGGTCGATTCAATTTCACATTCGGTTGATCCCACTCTCCCTTTAGAGAGTGAACTTCATACCACTCAAGTTCTTTTTGTTACATCAGATTCCTCTACGCCAGGGAGCATTTCACCTATTTCTACAGAACCCCCTCCAAGTACTGAGGTCTTTTCCTTTGATTGGAATAGATTGACAGAACCTCGTCTTCCTTCCTCCATCCCTTTCCAATTCATTATCAAGGTTGGTGGTAGGGACATGCATCGCACATAGGTAGATGAAGGTGCTTCTGTTAGTATTTTATCCTCAACTTCTTGGAAAGCTTTGGGTTCCCCTTAGCTTGTGCCTATTACGCAGAATCTGAAAGCTTTTAACAGAACCATTAGTGAACCTTTAGGGATCCTTACTAAGTTTTCTATTACCTTGGAAGGTAAAACTGTCTGTATTGATCTTATGGTAGTTCAAGGTCCCTTGGATTTCAATTTACTCCTTGGGCGAGTCTATGTTTATGCAATGAAAGTTGTCGTATCGACACTCTTTCGTGTGATGTCTTTCCCTCATAATGGAAATATTGTGATTGTAGACCAGCTTTCATTCCCTAGTCTTGTTTCAAATACCAATAATATGAAAGCCCTAAATGTTCCTGATTCTAAAGTGGTATCTACCCTGCCACAGGTTAATTATGCGGCAACTGGTCCCATGTTTTCAGTTACCGATGTAAGTGAGCCTCTCACTGTTTTCTCATCTTCCTTTGATTTAGATCCAGTAATTGACGTGGAAAACACTATGGGATTATTTGAATGCGATGTTATTATCCCTTTTGAGTCCCTTCACATGTGTTCCTTCCAGAGAACTATTCTTCCTTCTGATGAAGACCTCTTGGAAGCCATGATCAAGGTGTGTCCATTGACATGTCTTTCTTCCAGTTGGAAGCCATGATCAGTGAGCACGAGGATAGTTTTTCCTGTATCAACCTCTTTAAAAAATGAAACAGGTTGTCATGAGGACAGTTCTTTTCCTGTGTCAACCTCGTTAAAAAATGAATCAGTTGGTCTCGAGGAAAGTTCCTTTTACTGTGTCAACCTCGATAAAAAATGAATCAGTTGGTCTCGAGGATAGTTCCTTGTCTTGTGTCAGCCTTGTTAAAAAATGAAACAAGGATAGGTTATATAGGTAGATTGTAGAGACTAGTCATGAGCATAGTTCCTTGTCTTGTGTCAAGCTCATTAAAAAATGAATCAAGGATTTAGAGCATAACTCCTTGTCTTGTGTCAAGCTCATTAAAAAATGAATCAAGGTTTTTAGAGTATAGTTCCTTGTTAGGTAGATTGTAGAGAGTAGTTATGAGCATAGTTCCTTATCTTGTGTCAAGCTCGTTTAAAAAATGAAACAAGGGTTTTGAGGATAGTTCTTTTCCTGTGTGAACCTCACTAAAAAATGAAACAACTCCCACGAGTCTTTCCAAGATTTTGAAAGTAAACCTTCATTTCATCCACCTGTTTAAATGCAATGAAGCTTGGGGGGCATGTACCTTGATTTGCATCATTATGCTATGGGCATGCAAACTTATAACAAGCATATTTTTTCGTTTCAAGCTTGCGTAAACATGAAACCGAATTTGAGCATAGTTCTTTTCCTGTGTCAAGCTCGTTAAAAAATGAAACAAATCCTCCTCTAATTGAGTTGCGAGTTTGACTAGATCTCATAAATGTTAAGTTGTATATTTAGGTTAGTTATTTCAGTTTTTGCATAATTTTCTTACAGTTTTAGGTTGAGTCTTTCAAATGATCTCGTAACTGAACGTTCATTTCATCCAACTGATTGAATGAAATGAAGCTGGGGGGCATGCACTCTAGCAGTTATGCTTAGGGGCATCAAGCACAGTTTTCTCTCTGTTTCAAGCTTGTGTAAAAATGAAACTACTTTGAAGCATAGTTTTTCTTTGTTTCAAGCTTTTGTAAAAATGAAATCTATCTCGAGTCAATTTCAGTTATTTCCAAGACTCGTTAAACTCATGAAAATCCTGAGATTATTTTGCTATATTTCATTCTCGTAAAACAAATGAAAATGCCAAGTTCTTTCTGTCCTTTCCTGCTCGCAAATTAGATTGAAAGTTGGCCATATGAGTACATTTTTATCATTTTTTCGAACTCGTTAAAATTTACGAAAAAGTGAAACCTCAGAGTCATCTTTTAAGCCCTTTTCTGACTCCTAAAAACTGAAAAGATTGCCGAGCGTTTCTTTTACACTCGTTAAAACGGAATTAAAAGACGGTCCTCTTACAGCCCTTTTTTTGACCGAAAAAACAAGAAAAGATTGCCGGATTTTTGTCGTTTCAAATTCGATATTGGAAATAAAACGACGTGTCCTTGATCGCTTTTTACTTTTCAGGTCAAAGACACTAACTATGGAAATATCCTTGGTCGCAAGATCAAGCTGTTCTCCTAGGTATTATTTTATACTTTTTCGGGCTTAGGAGACACAAATTTCGAAATCCAAATCTGGAGTCTTCTAAGTTTTTAGACTCTTAATATGAAACGTTGAGTTTCTCCTATACTGGACTCGTTAAAATTTCACAGTAAAGGACCTGTTCTATTACAAAAGGAACGGACCACTCCTTCTTAGGGTTCGCATCAAAAACTAAGTTGGACTCATCCGAAGGATGAGCTTACAAACAAGCATATGTTATCCTCCTCAAGCTTGTAAAAAATAAGGAGGTACTTGCCAGAAATGGTGGGGGAAAAATGAGAAGAATGAGCCTATTTGATATCCTTTTGTCTCAAGAAAAACCT
>APFE030755201.1:178633-193468 GCA_000404065.3 Pinus taeda
TTGTGTGCAGGTGTCCATTCACGGAGATAGTGGAGGATTGTGACCGGCCAAGACAAAGGAGCGTGGGCGACGTCTCTTGTACAAGCAAAAGCGTTGGAACTCAAGTAGGTCTTCATCACCTACCTTTTATTTGCAATTAGGAACTTGCGTGATAGCACTGTTTGATTGTTGCTAGACCCGTTCTGGGCTAGTAGGGATCGCCTCTATCCGTAGAGGGGATTTACCTCTCCAACAATTTGGCGACTCCGCTGGGGAGTTTAGCTTGTTGTTTAATTTGTAAACTTAGATGGAGTCTGAAGCACGGCCAGATAACCTTCGAAACACTATTGCTTTGCATTAGTGAAGTAGATCAAAGCCACTTCAATCAATCTCCGGTTTGGTTTATGGACTGAACAATTTGGAGTTTGTCTTGCCTCTTTGGTTTTCTCTTATTTGCTTGCTTGGATAGCTTTTTGGATTGAATTTATTGCTGCCTCTTGCTTCCTGACTAGCCTAGATACTATAAACCGAGCTTTAGACCACTTATTTTTCTTTTTGACTTGGAAAACTTTATTAGCGCGGTTTTTCCTTTGACAGTCGTGCTAGTGGCACTTGTTGCTAACTGAAAACCCATGCCAATCCCTTTATAGCATGAGTTACAGCCTGACAGTTGCGCCAGGCCTGTTAACATTTTCAATTCGCTTGTTTGCCATCCTTCTGAGCTTGGATTTGTATCTTGCCACACCTTTTTCGACTGCTTGAGTGTGTTGGAGACCTGTTTGATTGGTTTTGAGTCTCTCTTTTGAGAAATTCTTAATTTGATTTCCTTTGATCATTACTTGAAGGTTTGTCTCAGTCTCTTCACAATTTTGCATCTTTTTGCTTTTGTTTTTGCAAAAACATTTCCCCCTCATTCGCTGGGGGGGGATAAATTGTGTATGAGTGTTAATCGCCTTTGAGTGTTTTTATTTTTTGATCTTTGGAACTCTCACCCAATTTTCTTGATTTGCACTTGATTGGTTCTTAGATTACATTAGAATCATCTTGTGTTTGAGAATTCTCTTGCATAGATCACACATGCATAATTAGAATTCTCATTTGTGCATAGATTACATTTGCACACTTTTCAAGTGAATTGGGCATAGATTACAATTGCATAGATTACCTTTACCCTTTGGGTGTTTGCTATTTTCTATCGATTTCACATTTCTAGCCCTAGGGCATCTAGTGGCATTGTGTGTCGAGCCTTCCTTAGGAGTTTTGGTCTTCTATCGGTCCAGTCGACTCTTTATTTTCTCCCTTACACTTGTTTGGTAGTCGTGGATCATTTTGTTGCATTATTTGAGTGATTTGCTTTGTCTTTACTTGAATTCCGCTTCACCTCACTTTGAGCCTAGATTACACGGCTCATTTGTGTCTTTGGGACTTTTCTTGTTTTTGAGGGATTGATTTGAGATTTTAGGGAACTGAATGTGCTTGTATTGAACGAAATTTGTTTTTTGTCATTTCTCAAAGTTGTTTAGTGCATTTTGCCATCATCAAAAAGAAAAATCTCTTTTTCTTTGTATTAGTTAATGAGAATTAGAAGCTTTTCGTTTTGATTAGTGATTAGTGATCTTAAAGAAAAGTTTGTTAATTTCCATTAGCTGCATTAGGGAAGTTCTTTGTTGTTTTGTGATCATTTCGTTTGCATGAAAGCTCTCTAACTCTCTTGTAATTAGCATTCATCGAATGGAATGACATCTTTTGGCATATAGATTGCATTTAGGGAATTTTGAGAGATTACATACGGTAGGACGTGAAAACTGAAACTTAACACAAGATCAACTTTAAAATAAACCGAATAAAATTAAAAACCCATTGGAACATAATGCTCACATTCTAGAGGTCTAGGCTAGAGACGTGCTCCGGCGTCGTTAAAACTAGTCGCTTTTGTTTTCACATTAAGGTTGGGTGATTCCTCCTTGTGTGATTCAATTGCGGTCTAGTACGGACTTGGGCTCGCACGTACCGTCGCGTATATATGGGGAGACTCCACTAGGTTTTCATCCTTGATCCATATGAAGCCATGTCTACCGCCTTACAAGCCGTAACACACCAAACACAGCATTCCGGAAGATTGACTGCCGTATAGAAAGTCCTTGGCTTTCATATGACCGCTAAGGTGTATATGCAGTTTTACAGATTGTCTGGTAAACCCCTTGCCTAGTTTCTCCAGAGCAGTCACTTTTTGATCCTTTTCGGACTCCTTAAAAGAAAAGGCTCTATTGAGCATTTGTCACTTCGGGCTCACAAAACATTCGAAGGCGACTAGAGTCACCTTTCTGTCCTTTTCTCGACTCTTAAAACATGAAAAGGTCAAGTTCAGTTCCTTTGTCTTAAAATTTATTTGGCCGCGTTCACATTTACCTGGTTGGGTCTTGTTCACGTTAGCTTGAGTAGGCTTCTTTTTCGTTCTTAATGGCAAATTTTTCGGGGTTCACCAACCCAAGTTCCCCCCCTGACGGGAATCCTGGTCATTTCCCTCCTCTCGGGAATGTTGGTGCTCCTTACATGGCAACGTTGTCCCTCCCAGGGTTAACTATTGGGTTGCCTGTTTGGTTGTTCTCAACCTCTCTAGTCCCTGCCGTCTCACCTGTTGATCAATCAGTCCCTACACCTGAACAACCTCATGTTGATTCTAAGGTGGACCTCTCCCCTTCTATGCCCACTTCTATGTCCTCATCTTCTACTTCGCCTGGTGAAAGTCCTGATTCGATTAAACATGTGGCTAAGAAGAAGAAGAAGAAGAAGACAAAGAAGAAGAAGGCTCTCAAAGGAGAAGCTAAAAGCGCAACTACCCCCTCGAGTACACCTGAATTTGAGCCACCTTCTGCTCCTCCACGGAAGGTCAAGTTTCCTTGTAGATTGTGCAAGGAGGACCACCTTCTTCGCGATTGTCCTGGCATTCCCAGGGTCTTAGAAATATGGTCTCGCAATCCGGCCCACCCCTCATCGCCCTCTAAATCTCACGGCGATGCTACCCTATTAGTTGGGAATAGTAAAGGAAAAGGGAAGATTCGAATCCTTTGCAGACTTTATGAAGGCAATCATCCCCTTCACCTTTGTCCGCTCATGGATAAAGCCTCCGACATCTTGGAAAGTCTCATGGCTCCCTCACCCCAACTCCCCGTTGGATATCAACATCTTTCTACAGCTACAGATCGTCCCTATGCTGACAACGAGATTGGTTCAAATTCCTCTCTTGTCCAGCCTCCTCTTCCTGAACCTGTCTCTGCCCAGCCTGTTCCAGACCAACTATTGGTCAGAAAGAGTGTCAACTTGAGTTCACCACCCGATCACTCTGTTTTGGAAGGGCGTAATTCCCATGTTCTTCTTGTCTCCTCAGATTCCCCTGAGTCCGGAAATGACTCTCCTATCCCAGCTGCTCCGGAAAGTCCCTCTTCGGTTCCTATGGAGCATGGTGGCAATCATACGATTCCCCCACCAAGTAGTTTGGCCATCTCCTTTGATTGGAGTCACCTGACCGCTTTCCGCCTTCCATCCCATGTGTCTTTCCAAATTACGGTACTTTCCTGTGATAAGGCAGTACCTGGAACTGTTCTAGATGAAGGTGCATCGCTTAGTATTATGCCGTACACCACTTGGCAAGCTTTAGGTTCCCTGCAGCTCGGGCCGGTCACGCAGAATCTATTGGATTTCGACGGACGAGCCTGTCCATCTCTAGGAGTCCTCCCGAAGTTCCCTATTACTTTGGGAGATAAAACCGTCTATATCGACGTGTTGGTTACCCAAGGTGTTTTAGATTTCAGTGTTCTCCTTGGTCGCGACTATGTTTATGCTATGGGGGCCCTTGTCTCTTCACATTTCCATGTGGTTTTCTTTCCACACGATGGAATAATGGTGACTATCGATCAATTGTCATTTGTTAGTCCCTTGATGCCTCCTGTGCAGTTGTCATCCCCTCCTAGTTTTTCTCCACCAGTTGTATCTGCCCCCCCGCAAATCAACTACATGGCCACCTATCCCATACCTATATCCAGCAATGCCGCCATCGTGCATAGTGTCCTGGGGGCATTGGGTCCTGACTTTCGAGATGTTGACCTCCCACCAGGAGAGCCACTCTTGGAAGCCCCAACTTCCTGTTCATTATGATGAAGTTCGGGCGGAGCATAGTTCACTTTCCTATGTCAAGCTCCTTAAAAAATGAAATTAGGTGTACCGAGGAGAGTTCTTGTTTCCAGTGTCAACCTCATTAAAAAAATGAAACCGGGTGTGCTGAGCATAGTTCTTAATCTTGTGTCAAGCTCATTAAAAAATGAAATCAGAGTTATGAGGATAGTTCTTTTACTGTGTCAACCTCACTAAAAAATGAAACAACTCCCTTTCCAAATCGATTCTTTTGATTAAGATCTCATAAAATACAAGTAGAGTCTTTCCGAGATCTCGAAAGTGAACCTTCATTCCATACACTTTGTTGAATGCAATGAAGCTTGGGGGGCATGTACCTCGTTTTGCGTCATTATGCTGGGGGCATGCGAACTTATAACAAGCATAGTTTTTTCGGTTCAAGCTTGTGTAAACATGAAACAGAATCCAAGCAGAGTTCTCCATGGTTCAAGCTTGTGTAAAAATGAACCCATACCCGAGTCACCTTTAAGCTCTTTTCTAACTCGTAAAATATGAAAAGATTGCTGAGTATTTTTCCCTTTTTGACTCGTTAAAGAGAATAAAAATGGAGGTCTTCTTTCAGCTCTTTTCTGACCGTTTAAATATGAAAAGGTTGCCGGTTTGGCCCTCTCGACTCGTTAAACGTAAATAAGAGGCGGTCGTTTTTAAACTCTTTTTCCGACCGTATAAAGAATAAAAATATCGTCGGGCCTTTGTCGTTTCAGATTCGTTAATGGGAGTGAAACGATGTGATATCGATCGTTTTTTTACTTTTTCGGGTCGGTGACACTACTCACGAAAAGTACTCCTTGGTCGTAATGGCCGGGCGGTTCTTTCGAGCATAGTTTTATACTTTTTCGGGCTCGAGAGACACAACTTTACGAAAAAGGACACCCCTGGAGTTTCCTCTTCGCGGTCTTTTCAAACTCTCTAAACATGAAAAGGCGTCGAGTTTTTCCTTTGTTAGACTCGTTAAAACTTTAACGACATCGGGTTTTAGTCAAGCATATGCTATCCCCGTCAATCTTGCCATCCAAAAATAATCGGGGTACTCGCCAGAAATGGTGGGGGAATAAAGGAATCATAATTGTCATCATCGACAGTATGTCGCTCTTGAACATGGCACTTTCTGCATTCGTGTCTGGGTGGGGACATCTCATCTCATTTCACATTTGCCTCCATGGGTTTGGGTTATCCTATTTGACCATTCATCTGCTCATCGTTTTGTCATCATGACCCCTGATCATTTGACATCAAATACTGCCAAATCTGTTGTTGTGCCATCGGTATGTTCAAGAGAAGTTGACCTCTGTAGAATACTCAACCTCCCTCTGATATCTCACACAAAACATATTATCCCTCTCTGTCTCGTGTCGATGATGTGGGAAACATTATGGCCCACCTTCGATCAAGATCACTTCCTGTCGACTTCAGCTCATTATCCAGGAAGATGACCTAGAGACTCCCTTCAGGTACCTTGGAGCCTCCATGCCTCAATGGCAGGTTCTTCGTGTTCGACGCGAGGTTTTCATTATTGGCCTTCGATTGAATGATTCTACAGGTGTTCGACATCGGCTCATTGATTCGCACACCATGGATTGTACCTATAGTACCTTGAGGACCATCGTCTTTATTGGTGGTACCTCTCGTGTATATTAACAGTTTTCATCATTGACTGGTAATCAGATGATGTTCATGCATGTTCGACTCCGACTCCTGTATTCACATGCTTGAACTTGTACTGTGTTCGTGTCGAGTTGGAGCGCAAGACCCCGGATTGTGTATATTGAGATCCAGGTTGCATTTTGTGGATTATTGTAATCATTACATGACTCATTTGTTGGATGGCTGCGACCATACTGAGTCCATTTATTGATCCTCATCAGATTGCTGCGTCTATACCTGGGATCCAGTTTTTATATACTCTGTTACGGATGGCTGCGCCCATACCAGATATATCATGTACTTGAGATATCAGTTGTACTTCTTTTCGCAGGTTCTCCGGCGGCAGTGTTTTCAGTCACACTTTTTCTTGTAAAGCACTTCACCCCTCTCTCTCTCGGGCCTCATGCTTTAGGGGGCATCTGTTACACAGTAATTTGTCACCGTCCCTATTACCCCTCTCCTACACCTGGGAGGGCACATTCCGGGACTTGTGAGAAGTGACAAGACTTGAAACCACTTTCATCATTCACCTCTGAACATGAGCTACATATGCCCTGAAGACATCTCCTGCACCTTTCCCTTAAAAACAACCCTTTTTACATTAGCACTGGCCCACTATGTTATTCCCACGCCAATGGGGAAAATCCTATAAAAGGGGTGCGCCATTAGCGCTCTGTCCCAGAGTTGCAATTGAGCCAACCTTTTTGGGCAAAGTTTTGAAACAATCCACCTCCTAAAGTTCTATCCAACTCATTCACTAACGGAATCCAAGTTAAGTGAGGATGGTTTGGCTTCGAATCTCCTTGAATGGGAAGTAGTTTGCCACCATTCCATAGAAGTTTCTGAGTGATGAAGCCAAATTCATTATTGTTGTGATTGATCTTATCTCTTCCTTATCATCTATAAAAGCTTGTCTCCATGGCTTGAGCAAGCTAGTCTTAGTTCTGATTCTAGTGGCAATACTTGTGCTGAAAGGAAGATATCAAGAGATTAGAGTTGCAAGAGACTTCTTTGTGTCCATAAGGCTTTACCTAAGTAAGAAGATCTTGTCACCAAAGAGAGAGAGGCTTGTCCCTCATCCCTTCAAGCTTTGCAAGACTTGTGTAGCTGAGCACCCAGCCAAAGGAGGACATGACATCAGGACGCTGGTTGTATTCTCCTTTGTTGATTATTAATAATAGATGACTATCATTATGGTTCCATTCTCATTGTACTTGTAATGGATGATGTTGAATTATATCCTTCCTGACTGATGTATAATTGCATATATTAGATTTCATGCTTGTGTTTGTGTTGTTCTCTTTTTGTGCAGGTGTCCATTCACGGAGATAGTGGAGGATTGTGACTGGCCAAGACAAAGGAGCGTGGGCGACGTCTCTTCTACGAAAAAAAGCGTTGGAACTCAAGTAGGTCTTCATCACCTACCTTTTATTTGCAATTAGGAACTTGCGTGATAGCATTGTTTGATTGTTGCTAGACCCGTTCTGGGCTAGTAGGGATTGCCTCTATCCATAGAGGGGATTTACCTCTCCAACACGCAGTTTGGTAAACTGTCTATGGAAGACAAGGGAAAGATGGTTAATATTGAGACAGAGGATGAGGAGGAGTATCTCTAGGCCTTTGTAGAAGAGATTGAACTAGATGAAGAAATGGAGGAACACATTCAACAAGTGCGCACTACAACAAAGCTCCCCAAATATGTTCCCCGATGGAGAGGGAAAGAAAAAGTACCCAAGTACATGGATGTTGTTAAGAGCACACTCGAAACCCTACTCCTCCCAGATGGAATTATAGTTGAGGGTTGAGTCCTACGTCGTGTTCCCATGATGAAATTTGAAGATTGGGACCTCGTGGATAGTGAAAAGTTCCCACATTTGGAGACTAGCCAACTTATGAAAAAAAGCAAGGAGGGGTCAGTTACAATGGTACAGCCACAAAAATGGCTACTCTAGGTAGAGGAGGCCAAGCTACTCCACCTACTATGGATTCCACACTTTCACTGGGCACCAATCACGATATTCGTCATCAGGCAACTGCTTTTCTTAGTACATGATGGGTACTTGTGGCTAGAGGAGCCGATTCCCATCACAGGAGAGTTGATTTATAGGATTTCCTACCTTCCTTATATGAGAAGGGACCCCGTGGAAATAGCTAGCCAAAGCAGAGACTTGGAACTCGCAGAAGCCATGAAGAAGAAGTACAGGTTGGAGAAAAAGCAAAGGGGCTATGTCATTACTAGCATTCAAGACAAAGGGGTGCGCATAAACACTTAGCTACTGGTAGGAAAAGAGATGTGAAAATGTCGCGGCAATGAGGTACCAACAATGGTCATTGCCCTGGTTGAACAATGCACCGAGGGGGTACAGTTCAACTAGGCACAGTTCCTCTGCGAGGAGTTCTTGACGAAGTACAAGGAGGCCCAGGAGAAGGGTAAGACCTTCCACTATGTGTGGTTGCACTTATCCATCTTTTTGGTTGTAGGGGAATTGCTAGAGGATATTTAGTTTCCTCCTCTTGACTAGGACTTGCCAAAGGCATCGAAATATGCGTCGCTCTGGGTGACAAGGCATGCCACGCGAATCCACAAGATTGAGATCTTTTGGATACTCATGGGGGTGAGTGTATGGATGTGGATCAACAAATGGCCACACCTATCCCCCACGGTATATGATAGTCTACGGAGCTTTGCAAACTTTAAGGCAGACATGCATAATGTGTATATCAAGGTCTGGAAGGATCCAGAGCAGAACTGGACCAGACTCCATTTCATCGCAATTGATGACATTGTTTTCATGGTGCTCAACTCATGGCCACCTAAATGGCGCACCCCGGATCTGGCAGTGTGTGATGAGGTAGCGATACAATTACAAAAGGATGTTGCCAAGCTATTGGCACAACAGAAGTGGAACGAGCAGTTTGCCGAGGAGGTAAGGGCTTCCCGTGAGGCAGCGAAGAATGCTGCAGAGCAGACCAAGGCTGCCGAAAATGCAACAGCAACTGGGGCCACCACAACACAGGAGGCAAGAGGCCCGGACCTGACCACAGGACATGAGATAGATGATATGGCAAAAGGTGCAGACCCAAGCACCACCTCTTCACAATTGAAATGGTCATGTAGTACAGAACGAATCAAGCCATAGAAGAAGACCAAGGCTTCCAAATTGGATGGGGAGCCTATTGCACTAACAGAGGGTGATCTATATGACATTGGTCACACAGTTCATGAGGTCACCAGGGAAGCACTCCAAGAAGCAATGACAAAACAGTAGAATGTGTTGGGGGCACTCAGTGCACAACTACAGGAACTTCAAGTGCGACTCCCACAAGAAGGTATGGTAGCTGTCTACAGTGCCACGGGAGCATCGACAACAGAGTAGTTGTTGCGGGCCAAAATGGCCAACACCATCATGTTGCCAGAAGGAGAACTGACAGTGGATAGCATGGAGAATAGAGCCGTGGTAGAATGGATCAAGATACTTGGCCTAAACTTGGCTACCCTTCTACGGGATATTTTATACCAGCTATAGGACAGAGCGATGGAAAAACTCTGCACTAGGGAGGGACGTGCAGTGAAAATGCTAAGTGAACAATGAATCAACATCGAACAGTTCAGCCTACAACATGATGAAGCGGTGGCTTAGAATCAACAGTTGGAGTAGATCGTAGAGGAAGCATGTCACCGCATCCCAGAACTGGAAATTGTGACAGATCTACCAATAGGAATGCAAATCAACATATTGGCCAGTGGATTTTGTGAGGTGAAGGAGGAAGCTACGAGGATCCAGCTGGACCTCAACCTGCAAATTGTTGAACTACAATTAAAGGCACAGTCCTCCACACCCCGAGAAGTTTGAGAATAATGCACTGGCAATATCTGAAAAGGGTTGGAAGAAATTGAACAGGCAGTGCAAAGCTACACCACTTTGTTGGAAGAATCCCTCAGGGTCCTGACAACCTTACAGAAGGACCCCAACATACAGTGGTTGGAAACAGAGGTGTGGGAGCTTCAAATGAAATATGATAGTGTGTGCAGGATGGTGTAGATAGTAGTCATAACTCAGTGGCTCACGAGGCTACAATAGGCGAAGGAACTGAAGGAGCAAGTGGACGCAGTGCGCCAAAAAGAGGCAGTACTTAAAGCAGGCATCTAGCTTTGGATTCATGGGGCCTTCCTCATCACAGCTGAAATTGAAGGAAAACTCACACACATGAAAGCAATGCATGACCTAAGTGAGGGACTTGACCCTGATAGTGAGCATTCAACTGAGCGAGAAGAACAGATCCAGCAGACGACAGACTAGTGCATTGTGGATCTTCGCACATCCCAGACACAGTTGGAAGAACTTTGCGCAAAGATCGCCACACCACTAGAGTGACTCAGGATGAGTCACAATGATTGTGTTGGGGGCCTGTTGGGCAGCGAATCCCCCCATAGCATGTTTTTGGGGCTTAAAGCACGTGTTTTGGTGAATGTAATGTAAAAACCCCACGAAATGCAGGCGTGGAGTGCAAGAGTCTAGGGTTGTTTTCCCTAAGATAATGTAAATTAAATGTAAAATGTGTTAACCTACCCATGGTCTACGGACTATGGGATTGTATAAATAGAGTGAGGTTCTAAGTATAAGGTCAGTCTTAGTTATGAGAATTAATAGATAGATGCGAAGGCATGGTTAGAAGATAGAAGTGAATCTGAAGTGTATTGGGTCATAGTGGTAGGTACAGGCTCTGCAGCTAAGTGCACAGAGGCCTAGTAGAGTCCACAACTAAGTGCGCAGACCCCTGCAACTGAGTGTGCAGGGTGGAGTCGGGTTTGTAACTGAACTTGAGTATTAATAAAGATAAGATTGATTCAAAATATTATGCGTCTATTTGTAGATCTATATTTCTATGTTCTAGTTATCTTTATGCATTTATATTGTTTTCGATTACTCAAGCTAATCTGGAAGTTGAATAAGTAATAAGAATATTGGGCCCACACAAACTAAGTTCAGCACTAATATAATAGCATAGTGAGGATCGGATCAGACTAATACGAAGGTGCACATGGGTTGCGAAGAATAGAAAGATGTGCAAAGTAGCACAGTGTGTAGATTAGGATCGCAAACCTCCAAAACCTCATCAAGACATCCCTAGGGTGTGGAAACCTAGTTCCACCACCCTACCATACTACTTTGGGTGAGACCTCAATCTACGCTCCCTGGACTATTGTCGAAAGGGCCAACAGTACTAGGATTTGCTTTGCTAAACTCACTACTGAACCTGGGTCAAGCCCCACGTAGCCAACACCGGGCCCTGTACTTGGCCCTACTGTAGCCTCTAGCCTTAGAGGCATTGGTCCCCCTACTGCAACATAATTTGTGAAAACTGGACAGAGATCTTTTTCATGCCCCTAGATTTTTCACTTTAGGCACCAAACTTCTTCGCGCACCTCAGGCCGAGCTCTTCTATCTTTCTTCAGAATCTGCATTTTTGGGCAAAGATTCTGCAACTGTACATGAATTCGTTGAACCCCCATATTATCATCTTGCATTGGTGTCTCATGAAATCTCATCGTGATTTCCAGAGCTTCTACGTGGGTCTCAATTTTCAGTTGTGATAGCGCAACCCTTAGAGGAGGCAAGAGCAAAGCCACAAACCATTCACGGTGCTACCCATCAGTCAGATTCATGTTAGCCTCATGGATCGTACACTTCAATATCTCATCCAAATCATAGGGTGTCTCACCAAGCTTCATCATGCTCTCTTTGAATCCCAAAATTTATTGTGCCTCAGACTTAGGTCGACTAGATTACTTATTCGGTGCAATTTGGAAATCTTCCAATGAGGAAATAAAGTTATTAGTGCAGTACTTAATGTACCACGTTAGTGCACAGTCCTACAAAGAACTAACCAATGTTTCTTTCTTCATTTGATCATTCTAATACCCTGAACTTCCCAAACAGGCTTCCCGATGAACCAAAACTAGTCCGGATCTTCATTTCCCATGCCCTTGAACACAAGTAGCTTTATGGAGTTCGCTATATTGAATGGTGGCAGAGGTGGCGGTGGTGTAGGTGGGGTGTAAGTGGTGGTGGTGAAGCTGGAGGCAGTGTGCGCAGATGAGGTATTTGTGGTAACCCCTACTTTATCAACTAAACAACGCTCTGTGGAGATTCATGTGATTCTCCCTCATCGTCACATAGAGGAGGTTCAATTAGAGAGATATATTCAGGGCCTTTTCTTCCTCCTTCGAAGAAATTCATTCCACTTCACATTTCCCCAAAACATCAAGGTAACTACATAACCCTCTTTTCACACAATAGCATCTTAATCCAAGTATTTAATGATTTTAAATACTTACCCCACAGCCCCTTGGAGAAGTGATGCTCTACTTCACTATAATTGATAGAGGTCTTGACTGCAAACTCTATCATGAACCCTCATATGATACGATTGATCCAATGATTGACAATGTCCATGATCTTATCTTCATGGGTTTCTAATTTCTGCACTAACTCCAAGGTCCAGACAATTGGATAATCAATCCTCCACCTCCCTTGGTCGTCTGCCAATTTTGCGATCCACTCGTATAATTCAACCAGGAAGGATAAAATAAGATATCATGTATTTATGTGTATAGTTATATGTCCAACCACTGTTCTTTCGTTAATCGTAGATTCCTCTTTTCTTGCACCGCGAATTCGTGGATCTTTCTATCCAACCAGTCTTTGATCTCTTTCTTAGTTACATTCCAATAATGCGACATCACACATCTCGTTATGCAGATCCTAGTCCTAGAAATGGAACCATTTGTTAGCTTGATGGGCCCTAACCTAGGTTCAGTGTTAAGTAGCCAAATCCCTACACTACTGGCCCTTTCGGCATTAACTCGTGAGCATGGAATTAATTCTCACCCAAAGCAATATGGAGGGATGCAGGAACCAAGTTTCTGCACCCTAAGATGGTAATGATGTCATTGTTAGACCTGCACTCTACCTTCCCGCATATTGACAACCCCTTTAGGGATTATCAATGTACTTCTTTTATGCATCCTTGAAGCCTCTGCAAAAGTCATGAATCATACTTCATGAACCCTAAATAGCCAATTCATATGCCTACGCACCCTTGTAATTATCCTTACTTCTGCATTTACTCAGATTATCTTAGTTTTGTACAGCCTTAACATGTAAATATGATTATCTTTACATAAGAATATATCTTTTCTTGTGTTCACATAACAAAGAGAAACATATAGATTCACGCATCATAATAGCATTAAAACATAAACTCAATGTTCAATGTAACATAATCATAGTATTCATAACAGAAGTAAAATAAATCAAACACAAATATCTCCAGAATAATTCTCTTTATTGATGGTTCAGATCTTTAGTACATACTCTAGCTTCCCTACACACATAGTTGTAGTGGTCTGCACACTCAACTGCAGACTTCTACCCTAGGTCTCTGCGTACTTAGTTGTAAAGCCTCTTCCTACGCTAAGTGTTACTGGGAATAGTGTCCACTCAGAGCTGCTATTCCCACTAAGACTGGTAGCTATCTTAGAAACAAACAAGTAAAGACTACTTTCGTTTTCCTTTATGAAAATAGATAAGAGTGGAACAAAGGACACCAACCTTAGTCTTGCTCTTGGTTCCTTGCTTGATTCCTCTCCTTCCTGATAGATCTTTGTTGCTTCTTCTTCGTCTGCCCAGCTTCAAAGAGCACTTGTGGAATCAAAGCAGCATACTACTATCAAAGAATAGAGATCTATATTCATAAATAACACAGGACCAGATATGTATTAACCATACAAATGCATATATAATCAAACATACAAGAATATGGAGGAAAAATTGAATAGCTTATTAATATCAAGAATATAAAGAGGATTACAACCAATAGTTCTGACCTAGCATCATCCTCCAGCAAGAAAGCCCTTCTTCACCTCAAGTAAATCTTAGATCACCCAACACTATGAAGTTTCACCAGAAAACCAACATCACTTCTCTACAAGATACAAGATTCCAGCCCCCGGATCTCTGTGATGAGGGATCCATATATAGATGATTGTAGGGGGGTGAGTCATATTCTGGGGTTTTGATTAGTGTCCTCTCTCTGATAGTTCTTGATTCTACTTGGAGACTGATGATCTCTTACTCATCCCTGGTCGAAAACAGAGAGGCAAGTGTCAGAGGGGAAGTTTCTAGAAGATTCTATGATTTTCCACCTCGCAAAGTGTCTCTGGAATTTGTCCATTCCCACCCATCGCACCCTACAGAGGGGCCATCTAGTATGCATCGCACCCTTTACACTGGGAAGGTGATATGCGTCTCACCCTCTGCACTGGGTATTCAGTATGGTGCAGTTTTGACCATTTCTGAGCAGATTTTAGTGGAGAACTTCTGGGAGATGATGTAATCAGCTGACCTTGTTCCTTTAGGTAGTGAAGCAAAACTTTTAGGGACTTAGGAGCCCTCAGTTTATGGACATTTATGATTGGGGTTGCAGTGCCCAAAAATTTCTATAATAGTTGCCCCCTAAAGAATGAGGTCGTTAATCTTTTGATGTTAGGTGAAATGCTTTATCATGAGGATCCGAAGTTTTTTTGAGCTGGGAGGTGACTTGTAATAAGATACAATACCATACATTATCTTCATAATATTTTTCATGATCTAGCTGAGGTGGGCATTCCCATGCTTAGCATTATAAATTCATTTTCATGTACATAAGATAGACAATCGTTTGTGTAACAGACTGATGATTCAGACTCATCATCCTTTGATTTGGATGACCATCTGTTTGGCAATGATGTATATTTGATGTCTTTATATTCCTGAATATATCGCAGCCTGGATGGATGAAACTAGATCCAGGGTCGTCAAAACTCGTTCAATCTTCACTCAAAGTACAAGTCGATCTATGTGAAAAATGTTCTGGAGTCGAACATGGAAAGACATCACCTGATTACCAGCCAATGATGTAAGATGTTAACAGGCGCGAGAGGAATCACCAATAATGACAATGACCCTCAAGGTACTA
>APFE030755210.1:0-24823 GCA_000404065.3 Pinus taeda
CTACTTGGTTTCCATCTTGATGGTTGTCTTGCGGGGTGATGTGGGTGATGATATGTTGAAGTTTTAACCCACGATGGCTTTTTCTTGACTTCACCTTGCTGTGGTGCCTGTTGTGCTGTCTTCTTTTTCAATATGACTTCAACCACTGAGCCCTCCTCTCATGTATCATCACCTGTAACCTTTCCTTCTGCAGCCTCTGTTTGTGTTTGATTGTCGATCATCAAAGGTTCATCATCTGATATGTCAGTCCCTTGAACATCTTCTACTTCAGCCTCCATGTGCTCTACCTATTTATGGATGGAAATATCCTGTAATGAAATTTTCTTCTTTTTATACCATAGCTTTAGGAATTTCTTCTGTACATTAATATTGATAGTACCCACGGATTCCATCCAAGGATATCCCAAAACAACATCCATATTATCTATCTCTGAAGCATAAAAATCACCATGCAACACATATTTATCCATAAAATCTTCAAATCCTTTGTACACTTGAACATCCTCTCATCCACTTGTGTATTTTCAATGTGTTTTGTTGACTTTGCAATTTTTTGCCAAGTTGAATTTTATGAGATTTTGCTTGCAACTCGGATTGATAGACACAATGATTTTCTCCTTCTGAATCAATCCATGAACTTGCAATATAGAGATACCAGCAAAAAATAACCCTTTTGGTTCCTTGGTTTCCTTCTTTCCTGTAAAAATAAACGCTTTGCTAGGCTGTGTGTCTGTCTGTGTGAGCTTATCCACAAGATTAGATTTACGGTCAAAGCGCTCTATAAGAGCTTTTTTGAAGGCATCCCAAATCAAAAACCTTCCATTGGAACGTTGATACTCTTGCCACCATTGCCGCCTTTCATCGTCCAAGTATATTCTCCCCAGGCCAAGCTGAGTATAATCATCATAGGAATAATCCAATTTGAAATATTTCTCCATTTGTGCTAGCCATTTGGCTGGATGAGAGCCATCAAATTTATACAAGTCCTTCAATTTTTGATCCATCACAAAAAATTTGGCGAAATTTTGAAATTGTCACAGTTTAGTCAATATTGCTCAGAATCCTTATTATGACCTGTTTTCAGAAATGGAACCATCATTCTGCATCTGCCCATGTGAGAGAAATCCTGATTCAAACACTGGAATTTCAGATCTGCACTGCTACTCTCCCGTCGTCACCCAAAATTTCTGAAAAAAGAGCTGATTTTAAATCAGCGATATCTCCTTCATCCGGACTCCGATTCAACTGATTTTTTTTTTTGAAATTAGGTTTTTTTTCACAAAGATTCTAGATCTACAATTAGATTTTTCATATCTGGTGTCAAGAGGTCTAGATCTGCGCCGCAAATTCGCTGCCCCGAAAAATTGTCTACAACCCTACTGATTTTTAGATCAGCGATATCTCCTTCATCCAGACTCCGATTCGACTGATTTTTTTTTTTGAAATCGGGTATTTTTTCACATAGAATCCAGATATGCAATTAGATTTTGTAGATCTTGCACCAAAATGTACAGATCTGATCTGCAAACTCGCCGCCCCTGAAATCCTGCAAAAATGAAAAAACATTTCTCCACTTTTGTGCCCAAGAAAGTGCTCTGATACCACTTGTTGTAGATCTAACCCAAGAATATTATAGATTTGATAAGAAAGTATGAGACAATGCAAATAAACCCATAAATAATATGAAATGATTCTTTATTGATATCAAACCCTTAAGGTAGGGCAACACCATACATTCACTCCTTAAGGAAGGAGAACACTCCAAGCCATATGCCTGTTCATACCAGAATACTTCTCTTCATTCATATCTCTCCATGTGGAGTCTCTAGCCTCTATATAGGCCTCATACATACAATACCATGCATCATTACCATGGTTTCCTCATACCATCAACTAATACCATGGCCCCCTTACATTATTATTAACTACTTGTGGTCCCTTACATGACATGGGTTAACCACCTTATTTATTACTATGGCCCATCCCATTATTACATTATTACCTTGGGTACCTCCCTTGGTACCCCATATTATCCCCCCTAGGTATATAACAGAAATCATGGTCAAAAAATGACTAACAAGACTTTATACAAAATAATGTTGCTCTCATGTCAATAGCTATTCTACGATGAATGCACAGGAACCTAGTACATAAACCATTTTTCTCTTTGCTTAGCTACCCATGGCTCATTTCCCTTTCCAAATATCAATAATTATTTTCCAAGAAAATATAAAATAAGCATAGTAGTCTATTAGATTCTAAAAGTGAAGATGCTAAATTCATGTCACAATGTGAGAGCAAATAAAAACAAATTTATCCAAACCACCAAATATATAAAGAAAACAATAATAATTATAAAACTAGATTTATGAATCAAAGCATGAAGTAAGAACTAAAGGCATTCAAGGGAATAACATAATCTTTGACCAAACAAAACTCAAAAGTCAATAAAATGCCCCAAACACAAGCAACATATAAACCATTAAAATTTTCCAAGATATTAGAGCTAGACATCAAGGTATTTTCATGTACTTGAATGCACCCATTGATGCTTTGTGTTAGTCTTGTGAAATTAGTTAATTATCATTTAATAATATTCAGACACTATCTATGTGAAAAGAAATAGGTCCTAACCTCATTAAATCCATCTTCACTTTCTGTCACGGATAAGAAACAAACAATGTAATGATTAAATATGAAACATAAATTTTAAAATAAAATGCATCAAGTAAACGTGTCTGCAATGTTACAATGAAAAATACAAAATATAGGACTTATTTTTATCTAAATTTGACATATAGTAATCTTGCATGATCAATGGAACATGTATACCAAAATAAGAGTCCTAGGATATTTCAGTTTCCCAATTCTCATCTTAGTCCTCATTTTCTACATTGTGAACATGATCTTTTCCAAATGAACTATCATAGCCTCCAAAACATTATGTTATGTATCAATTTCATTAGAGAAATTTGTTATATTTTTTTCTCCCCTTCTATCACAATCTTATTGCCAAAGAGCTAGTGCTCTTTCATATGGAAACTTATTAATGCCATACTTTGTTACATATAATCCTAAACATGTATCCACGTGTTTATCAATTTTGTTCCTCAACTTTGACTTCAAGAATGTTAGTGCACTAAACATTCTCTCATCCTCCACTAATCCCAAAATCATGGTTTGACACAAATTTGCTAATTTGAAATATTCTGATATGTTTTCTTGCATGTATTGGCTAGCACTTAAGGTAGTCCATAATCTTGTTATAGCACCATTTTCATTAGGATTTTCCAAAAAAGGATATGTCTTCGAAATTGTTTTAGAAAAGCGTCCACTTTTTTGATACAATTTTGATGAACCTAAAATACCTTCAATCCATTCTCCAGGTATTAAGACTTTCTTGCAAAACGAGTTTACTAAACATTTTAATCTCTTTTGAAAATCAGATTTTAAAGTTTTTGGACATTGAAGATTGTTTCAATATTGAGGGTATACGACACACATGGCCTCCAACAATTCATCTCGAGGAAATCGTTCTCTTATCTCTGATGATAATGATCTTGCAATTTCTATCAAATATCTCACTAAAATCACAATATTATCAAATTGGTATCTTCACATGGGAAAATATTTGGAGATTCATCATGTCTTAATAATATAATCAAAAGGGGACCATATACCCATGCACTACTATACATAGTATCCATTTTTCATCAAACGTCAAAAAAATTTCAGTATTTTCTATATTGATGATCTTAGTCCAACTTGTAAACTTTGGACCAGTAAAAGAGTCTGACATCATATACAAATTATCCAATGCAAGGCATGCTAACTTTCTCACATTCGTGTATTCTACATTATAAATTGTGAGACTATGAGGCATTTTCACGAGGAAAATTATTTCATTTAGCCTAGGAATAATTCCATCCAATGTCAATAATGTATCTATATTAGTTAGTTGAAAGAAAAGATCTTGAGCATTGTCTACATTGTAGCGATTTTTGTACATCAACCCTACCAAAGATTTTAACCCACTAAATATTCTTTGAGTTGGTCCATTCAATGAGATCCATCTTCTATCAACACCTTTCAATAGTTTTTTTTCCATCCGTAACACCATCTGTAAATTGTTGAAACCCTAAAAATCATCTGGGACTACCAGAAAATTATACATGAGTCTCACTTACAAGATCTTCAACTTTTGAAACTAATGGAAACTTGCTTACTATTTTAAATGCAAGATTCATCCTATGAGCCATACAATGAATATTAAGCATATATGGTGAAGTTGATAGTTGTAGTTTGACACAAAGGCCACTCCTTGGTCCTTGTATTACTGATGCTCCATTTTCTCCAACACATACCAACTTTTTTGCAATCATTAAATGATCCATACCACTTTCCTTCAAACTATTATGAACAATTCATAAATAATTTCAGCGATAGAAGTCTCTCACATCTTTGTAATCCCAAGTGGATAGGAATGCCTAATATGTTCATGAACCATATAAATTCTCATGCAAATCCATGAAGTATTATCTATATCCATAATCTCATCCAAAGACAATGCCAAAAACCTAGAATTTGAAATTTTCTCTTTCAAATCAACCTTTTCTATTAGAGCTAGATATATTTCCCATTCCCAACCACTAGTTACAGATCAATGAGAAGATGGAAAGTTTGACACTTGAAGAAAAGATAAATATTTCATATGATTTAGATAATCTATCATAGGACGACCCTTAGATAAGATGTGAAATATAGTGCTCAATTGTATTGTCTTGGATAAAAAACACTTCTTTCCATCGTCTTTTCAAATAGATATATGATGGTTCCTCTAGTTTTCTAAAGTTTTCTCTTACTTATTAAATGTTTCTTGTATTCTTCTGCATATTGGATATGTCGACATTCCTCAGAATATTTCCATCTAAGAATATTTTTCTTCATTTTCAATTTTCTTTTTATACACATTTCCTGCATGCTTCTACATTGTATCTAGCTTCATCTGAAATTTCACTACCTTGCCAAATACATGCATTACATCTAACTTTTGTGGAAACATCATTCTCATTTATAGGAGGTATTTCTTCAATAAATGGAAAACTTGAGACTTGATCTTCTTTTAATTGTTTTCCTTTGGTCCACTTGCTTTTTTTCCTTTTTCGTGAATGGATTGTGTCACCTTCCAAGGAAAAATATTCAACATTTTCATCACTAATTTCTATTGAAACTATATTTATCTTACCTTGGATCACTTGAGGAACCTGTTCTTTCATCCATTATATGGATATCAAATGCATTTTCACAAGATTTAACATCTCTCTCAGTAACAGATTTTTCAAAGTATCTTGAAGCATGAAGAGAATGTGTATTCTTGGATGGAGGCTTTTGAAAATATGATAATACATCCAATTTCCTTGATGGTTTCTTCCCATGATTAGCTTTTGACATCTCACTGAATATTCCACAAGTAAAATTTCAAATCAATCTAGAAACCTGCATCAATAGTTTCCAAGAGTTCAAAATTACTAGATTTGTTAGTAGCATTCAAAGTAAAATAAGTGTAATGTTCACAAAAACCATTAAACATTTTTTTATGAAAATGTTATGCCAAGCCCAAAAGAAAAAATAAATCATTATATGCAAAACAATAACATCATGACTCATCATCTGTAAAACAAAGAACATCATTCAAATGTAAAATATATAAAAAGGTTCCATTAAATTAATCTATATTTCCAAATCACCTGATGAACACTCAAAATATTTAAACAAAACAACAAATTATTACAATAAATTTAATCATCCTTTCCAAAACACCTCTCTATCCAAAGATTATATGTGTGTGTGTGTGTGTATGAAGAGAACTTTCTCCAAGATCAAAGATTAATTAAAATAGGTGTTTCTTGCACCTATAGTTTTCCACTATACATTTTTTAAGGGTGTTGTCTTTATAAACCAACTTATACATTCTCGAGCATAAATATATATTTACTTCATGTATCCCCACCATACAGTGAGTCAAAAGATGCACATTTCATATATTCATACATGTGGATTTTGTTTCTGGTGCTACAATACATGTAGTTTTTGTTTCATTCCTTGTGGGCCCTCTTTGGCTTTTGGTTATTATCTATGATATGGCAATAATAATAAGAATTCATTCTACTATAGTAGCATACCCCCATACCACTACAATATGTATAGAAATCGACAACAATGTGTTTTGTTAAGGCACTCATTGTGTGAAGGTTTCCGACTCAAAATCCCGTGGGTACATTCAGATATCTAGTGGGTACCTTACAATATTTCATGTCTAGATTGAACATTTAAAGTGAAAAAGCCTCTACGATACCCATAATTCACTCATTTTCTTTGGATGCTCATATTGCCTTTGTAACTGAAGGTTTTCACTTGACCCTTTTTCACTTGAATTCGTAAGGTATATTCAGATGAGTTTTTAGAATAATTCTAATTTTTAATAAATTTGACTCTTGATGCATGGACATATTGAACTACCACAAAAATTCCTTATCAACATCCTCACCTATAGACTATGAAGTAAGTAGGCCAATATGCTATTAGCTAAAATTCAAGTTGTTGAAGTCACTCTCCTTCATTTCAATACTAGAAATAGGTGACAATTTTCTTTGTTCTATATAAGTATGACATGGGATAGTTGTGAAAAGTGGAGACACACTCTAACATGAAATTCTCTGAAATTCTAGACATTGAAGTTATTCTCCTTCATTTTTATAGTAGAAATAAGTGGCAATGTTTTTTGTGTTGTAGAATTATGAGTTGGGACAACTGTTTGAACACTAGATTTCTCTTGTATGCTTATAATTATGTTGCTAGAAAAAAATTCTTATGAACTCTATTATAAATGGTTTAAGATCTTATTACATCCTCTAAGTTTTCACTTCTGGCATTATAAGCAAATTCTTATGAACTCTGTTATAAATGGATTAAGATCCTATTACATCTTCTTAGTGTTCACTTTTGGCATTATAAGAAAATTCTTATGAACTCTGTTGTAAATGGATTAATATCCTATTACATCCTCTCAATGGTCACTTCTAGCACTAGTAGCTTAATAGCACTCAATAATTTGGGGAAGTAAAAGTGGCAAATGATGTGGGAAAACTATTACTAACTCATTAACAACAAATGAGACATCAACACAACAATCACAATTCATTTTTATAATATAGAATAGCACAACCTAACCCTTACACTTCGTAGTATACAATGAACATGAAATTTCTTAAACCATAACAATATTATGTGTTCACATCTGAATAAGGTTGCCATGTGTCATGGTTTGGATTTAAACTTTGCATCCACATTCAATTTAAGTGCAGATTGGGAACTTCCTTCTTTGTTTGCATTAACTCTTTTCCAAACACCACCTAATAATCATCCAATAGAACAATGGAGAGACTTGTCCTTCTGATCCTGTTGACGGTGCTGGACCTACCAACATTCATGGGATCACCCTGGTATGAAGTCCCAACTATACCTCACACCGTTTGGTGTTGGAGTCCCATTTGGTATGATGGCTTGGTTGCCATTATCTTAAGGATTTGCCTAAAATCTTGCTTGTCAGCACTAGAGAGTGGTTCGCTTTGTCTTCGAGAAGTGAGGCTCGCGTGCGTGGTGAGTGTAAGTGTACTTATGTCAATGGTTCTCTCACTGTGAGGGGAAGAGAGTAAAGGTGAGTTCCAAGTTGAAAGGGATCAGTCCCAACATGGCTAGGAACACACAACATAAAAGGACATACACAGCGTCTAGCGGAGCAGTCCACTTGGATGCAACAGTCACAACGTACAAGGTAAGATAATACGTACAAGACTCACGGATTAGTCTGAAAGAGTGCAATGGTTGTTACAAAAAGGTTCATGTGAAAGGTTTTTCTGATGTTCAGAAGAGTAGTCGACACAGACAGGACAACATTAATAGCATATACAACACATTTCCATTAATATATTATGCATTACAACAAATGAATTAGTTCAGATGTAGAACACAGGTTAAAGAAACATGCATTACAAGTGTTAAAGATCAGTCTTACAACAAATACAATACATGTGTGAAAATGTGTTGGCCTGTTAACAGGCTTCTGAATTAAGCGAAATTTCCAAGACACATCGTTACACCATACATCACTAACCCCGTCAGTGGGGTGTTGGAGCCACTACTTACTCCTCAAAGAAAATATTATAGACTCTCTTGGTTATATGGGACAAGATGAGGTGAAAATTCCTGTCATGTATAATTGAGGGGGGTATCTATAGCCAAGGGTGAAACTTACCCTTGTAGTTGTTCGACTACCCTCATGATTGTTCGAGTTCCATGACTTTTTGACTTACATGACTTTATGTTCAACAAGTGGGTCTCTTGGACTTCCACATTGTATCACATTGATTGACAACAAGCCCATAGTGGAGATGTGGGCAACATGACTCATGACTTGACTCAACATCATTTGACATGACAATGCTGGTACATTCATGCTACTGTTGGAGTGCATGTTGAGCTACAGTGCTATTGAGTGATGGATGTCTTCATGATGTATCATAACTTCACCTCCGAATGGTGAAGTGCACAGAGTCTTCGATGGTGCTTAGTTCACTTGATGAAGCTTTATCATGTTGTTCCTTGCTTTCATGCTAGAAGGCTTGATAGGCTCACTTGTTCGCAAAGGTGCATGTTTGTCGCATTCGTCCACTTTGCATGCTTCATTCGTTCGTCCGTTGGTGAACCTGTCCATCTACATGTGCTCCTTTGTTCATCCCGTTCGTCATCTTGACATGTTTGTTGGTGTACCTATAGCTGCAATCACTCATGACGAGACGACATCAAATCCAAAACCTCCTAGTCTACCATGACACATGATCTTTCAGATGTAGGTGACCAGGAGAGGCAGCAGGGTTATGATGCGGGATGATGGCTCCTGGAAACTACTAATGAAAACTGCGCAAGAGCCACTAAGAGATGGAGATAGACAATTGAGTTGACAGTGACTATCTATAAGGTCTGGCTCGACTGGGAGGAAAAATTGCGCAAATTTTGGGAGGGACAGTCTAGGCTGTAGGAGGGTAAGGTAGACATTATATGTGCATTTTATGGAATGAACAATCAACAAGGGTTGGACAGCCATATTTGCCCAATTTTCTAAAGGAACGGGCTAGGCTACATGAAGGGTCAATAGGCAGGGATTGTGTAGTTTTTCTAGGGAACTGCCTCGGAGACTGGCAGCCAGAACTGCGCAATTCCCAGAGGGAACTGCCAGTTGGCTGCAAGGGTCACTGGTAGCTAGAACTGCGCAATTCCTAGAGGGAACTACCAGTTGGCTACTGGGGTCACTAGCAGCAAGAATTGTGAAATTTCCAGAGGGAACTTCTAGTTGGATGTTGGGGTCACTAGCAGCCAGAACTGCGTAATTCCTGGAGGGAACAAGCAGTCTACTGGATGGGAAAATTGCACTAAGGCCAGGAGGCTAGCCTGCTGATCATCTTTGCACAATTTCTGGGCTGAGTTGATTGAAGGCCAGTGGGAGGTATGCTCATGAGCACTACACAATTTCTAAGATGAACAGTTGGTTGACTATCTGGGTGGCCAGCATGAGTGCTGCTTGAGTTGCTTGCGGGCAGCGATGCTTGAAAGAACTAGCTTGGTGCTTCTGCATTGTTTTGGTTGATAGTCGATCAAGTTGAAAGTAGGGTGATGGTCCAGTTATCAGTGAGGATTTTGGTCATCAGAACTTCAATAAAAATGACTAAGTGTGTGAACAATAGAAAGATGCATAGGTGATCATACGAACATACACTCGCATGACTTGATGACAAAATGACCGAACCATCGAGACCCACATGTTCAACATGACTGACGGGTGGTACAAGAGACAAGTGTGACACCCGTGATTGATCGTTCATGATCAAGATGATGCTTGCGTGGTAGTGAATGTGACTTCGTGTGTGAGTGCGACAGTTGCTTTCATGGCGAACACAACAAACGCATACGAAGCAAAGAATTTGAGCATAACTAGAACACGGTCATAAGCATGACTTAGACATCAACATTTAGAGACTTTACTGCAATAAACAAGCAAGGCGAATGTAAAGACTCACATGAGCTCACGGAGTGACTTCGAGTGTGTGCAATCATCAAGTGAAACTCTCCAAGGGAGGCTCCGAAATTGGTGCAAGCCAAACTTTTGGAGGGTGTTTGTAGCCGTTACAATAGATCCATTCCACCAACTTGATTCGAACATCCTTGACCATACCAACAATTAATTTCTTATATGAGTTAATGGATGTGAATGAGGTTTGAACTGGCTCAAAATACAATCATAAACTCTTCACCACATCCTCTCTCACAAAGTTATGAGTTGTGACAATCCAACTACTTCGAAAGTGATATTGATATTAAGTGAAAATATATCTTCATACAACAAAATACAACAGAGTCTTTAGTAATGTCAACCAAACTATGGAAAAGGTCTTCCTCCAGCAAGATACATCATACAACAGATGACTGAGAAAAGTTAACCAAGTTGATGAAAGGGTCTGCTATGGACCACCAAATTCTGTGCATAAGCATAGTAAATATAACACCAATACTTAGGTTTGCAAAGTCTAAGTTTTGGTCATTATCAAAATATGTGTGAAAATTATTCATGGATTGTTTACTGTGTAGACTAGAGGTTTCTAGGAGAACTCAAACTCCAAAGAACTAAACTCTAATGAAATTCTTGCCTAGTTACAACACATTGTTTGATGTTTTCTACTGTGAAAGTAAAATAAATTGCTGCAGTCATAAGAAATCCTCCCTCATAATTTATGTTGCTATATTTACACTATTCATTTGAAATATTTAATAATAATAATCCTCTCATTTTAAGGTCACTGCCTATCCAAATACCAAATTTTCTCATCATCAAATAAATGAAAATCCCAACACCAAGCAGTGGAAGCTTCACACTAGCCTAAAGCTTCTAGATTCCATTTGTGACTAAATTTTTTTCTAACCATACTACATTTTTAAAGCCCCATCAAACACATAACTGCACAATTAAGGAAATAGTTAGCTAAAATCCAGGACAACGAAGAGTGTCTAACTTACTAGAACAACTCCATAATAGTTAGTATGCTAATCTAATAAGCGCTCATAAATGAAATAAAACTAAAATAGTAACCATGTGAGAGACACCATTTAACTCTATGACACCATCTAATTCACATAATTTTCCGTAATCGAATAGTATATGTCCCACAAAGTACAAACATATATGGATTTTTCAAGAAGAGTTAGAAACAAGTACAAAATGCATGCAAAAATATAGCTTCAACTAGAGAGGATGAATGTATAGAGAAGTGCGAGAAAAGGTGTGTGCAAGAGACAATGAGATATAGAGAGGATGACATACATATTGAATGGGATGAGAAGGAATGTCAATAGGTTCAGGTATTGGCATTTATACCCAGTGGATTGTGAATTGAGAGAAAATACAGTTGGTGTACAAGGAACGAGCTTACAGTTGGGCCTTTATTTAGAGGCATTACATTGTTATGAGAGAGAATATATTTTGGGGATTGGGAGAAAGCATGCAAATGAACACGATTTTTTTAAAGGCCTCAAGTTACTATGTGAGTGTCTGATTTATTCCATTTCGTTAACCATGTTTAGAGGACATTAGTGCAATGTACATTTATGAGTGAAAATTGCAGTGACAAACAAGACACACTCTTCCAACCTTAGATCGTTGCCTTATGAGTATGAGATATTGTTAATTTCTAAATACACCAGTATCGAATTACCAATCAATAAGCCTCATCTCTGATCTAACCTATTTCATATATGAAAAATAGTGACTATACCACCTAAAATATCATATTGATGTAATGGGCAAGTGCATCTCTCCTTTTTGTTTTTCATGAGACATATGGGCCTTGGAAATTAATGAGTATACTACTTAAAATATCAGATTGATATAATATGACAAGTGCATCCTTTCTTCTTTATGTTTTGTATGAACCATATGGGAGATGGAAATTAGTGGGTATACTACCTGAACTATCATATTGATGTAATATGACTAGTGCTTCCTTTCTCGTTTGGGTTTTTCATGAGCCATATGGATAGTTGGATTTAATTATGAATTTAAGAACTCTTACTTTTAGTTTTAATTAACCATCTCTGCAGATGGATTTTTCTTTGAAATAATCTAACCAGTTGTCATTTCCATAACCAATCGTCATAAGCCATTTATCTTTCTAAATGGTTTCACAATAATAGATGGAATTTGGCATATTTGTGAAAATGAGTGAGTTCTGACAAAAAGGTCAAAATGTGGACTTCAAAGCGAAATAAAAAGTAGATTTATCCTGAATATTGGTTTCCATCTTGATTTTCAGATCTGTAGCTAGAAATTTGAACTTAATTAGACAAAAATTATATTGACCTAGAGAATTGGCCAAGAATAAAGGCACTCTTATGAAAATTTCAATTTTAGCTTACCTTGGTGAAGGGTTGCTAGGATTCAGTATTGTAGAAATTGAGAGAATAGCAAATGCCTAATATAATAATACTACAACAAATACTTCTTCAATAACTTTTTGTGCTACTCCAACAATTTGTCATATGGGAACTCACAAGTTTTGAGATTACAACTTGGTATTTTTTCTTTTCTGATCTACAACATTTGCCAATATTTCTAGTGTAGAGATGATTCCTTCATCTATAAAGGAATAAAATGTACAAGCATACCTATATTTTTGGCACTTTCAAGCATCCCCAAAGTCTCTATGTCTCCCCATGCTATAGTTGTCACTCTAGTTCGGGAAGTGAGACTCGCTAAACTAGTAATGGGAAATTGGGTTCAAACCGTAACTTTTTGGCACATTCCAAGTAGCAAGAAGGACACCGCCATCGATCTACCTCACCTACCCTAATTCTAAAGCATATATACCTGTTGAAGAGTTTGCAGTAATGGATCCCATGGGGAAGCCTCCAGTTTCAAATATATATGCAGGGGCGGTGGATGCTACGAGGAAGCAAATATATGAGATCATTAAGTAGGTGAATGAGTTCAAGATTCATACTCACACCAATCATGGAAGATTGAGGGAAATTGAGTTCATATTTTAAATCGGAAATCAAGTTCACACTATAAATATAAGCGAAAATGCAACCAACCACCCACAATCCAAGGCAATTTCAACCAAGCCTCAATATCTAGGAATGGATTATGGTAAAGGGTGCCAGGACCTAGAAAGCGGGAGCGATTGAAGAAAATATCACCCCAAAATGAGGCAAATAGGGCTTCAAAATAAAATTTTACACGCGAAAACGAGGGGAATCGGGCAAATCGGGCTTGGAAATAAATTTTTATAGGTGAAAACAGATTTTATGGTGTTATTTTTATAGGGGAAAATATAATATTTATTTATTTTAAAATAATTTTTGGACTAACTATAGAAAATAGGTGTAATATAAAAAATTTGCTCGTCTAAAATATAAAAACCCTTAAATTTCACTCATGGGCTAAGATTCGCCCCTAAAAGTTTCTATGGCAGGAAGCTCTCAGTAAAGAACATAACAAAGATATTTTTAACATTGTTTTTGAATATGCACATGTTCAAAATAGCATGGGAGCAAAAGTTGAAAACAAAGTTGCTAATAAGTTTGATGCGGATTTGAAGCTCATTGAAGAATGTATTCCAAACCCAATTGAACAAATTGACCAGAGCCTTAAAAAAGTAGCCAGAATAAAAGAATTGAATAAAATGGTGAATGATGATCTTGAGTGTGCAAATTACAGAAAAAAAAAGAAGAAATACCTTTTGATGAAAGTGAAGAGAAAGAGACAGATGTTTCTGAAGACAAAGAAGAAAGCATTGAAACAATTTTTTAGCAATGGAGTCAACAAGAGATAATATTTTTCTATCAAGAAATACGACAAAAAGAAGACGAGGAATATGAAGCGCAAAAAGCAGAGTGAAGAACACAGTTTGAAAATGAAGAGTTCTAGAAGCATTCCGTGAGTGAAATAGTCCTTGAAGAGGAAGTTGTAGAAGACCGACTAAGATCAAATTCAAGAAAAGTTAAAAAAAATTGCAACAATAACAAGTAAATAAATATAGAGCCTGCAATAAAAACGTGCAATAGAAAATACACTTCCTTATAATAAGAGTTAATATATAAATATACTTTACTTTGAAAAGTGGTAAGTGGTATAAAGGAGGAGAATCTATCCAGAAAAAAACACTTATGTTCTTCATATACAGAATAAATTTAAATTTAATAAACAAAAGAATTTATTAATAAAATAATATTTATTTCAAAATGATTACCTTAAAATAATACATGTAATAAACAATTTTAATTAAAACATATACATAGATATTGTGAAATTCAAATTTATAATACACTACCTTCTCTACTACTAGCTAATTCGTCCATTTAAGTGTTAACTTACTTCCATGACTTTTCTACAACATGATTCTAAACTTTTAGGATGACAACTTACGGTTATAACTTGTTATTTAATATTCAATCCCATTTACTAAAATCAATGATGGAGAGAAGAAACCCTATTGTTCTTTGACTTCGATGATCAATAAATTAAAATTATTCTCTTTTCCAAGTTAAAAAGAAGGAGATTGAAACATTTTGAGACTGTCCAAACCAAGCATGACAAAATTGATTAATAAACATAGAATAGATTACTCAGACGACAAGCTAATGCAGGGAATAACATCATTTGCTTGACATGAAAAGTCAGTGTTTGTATGCTTTTCTCGGCCTGCATTTTTTTATTTATTTTTTCCCATTAAATCTACGCATATTACGCCTTTATAATGTAAATGCTAGTGTAATATTGATAGAGATCTTTCTCTCATATATCAAATGGTTACAAAAGAGTTCATAAACCTCTCACCAACTTGAAAATATTTCTTCCTCAAATGTGTGCTCAGAGATAATACTCTAATAACACTTCCAAACCCAATTGCACATCTAAATCCCATTCCAAATTTCCACGATTCCCACCAATATTGAGTCTATGCACTATTTTAATTGTTTGCTTCTCAAGCATGAACAACACAGCTCCTATGAAGTGGAGGCCCACACAACTCCGGATTAGCCAAGAATGAAGCTGGCCCAAATGTGTCCCAATGAGGGTTAAATGGAGTCTTCCTTGATAGGTTTAAATAATTGAGGAAGCTAAGTCGTGCAAGTCTTGCTGGTATTGCAACTCGTAACTAGTTACATGATATATCCAAAGTTTCTAGTTCCAACGATTCGCTAAATTCTTTGGGAATGTCTCCAGTAAGATGATTATGGGATATATTCAAAGTCCAGAATCCTTAGAGATATCCAATATCCTTGGGGATCTCACTAGTAGGGATGTTTGCAGAGAGATCTATAACTGTGTTATTCGAGAGGTCATCGTATTTATACGTGAATTTGTGACCTTTCTCTACCAAATAAACTTAATCGCTATAGTATTGTGAAGAGTGAAGAACCAAGTCTAGTGGGCCTAGACCTTGTGAAATATTTATTATTCTTTAATGATATGTTTGAAAATTGTTGCAATATGGGACTTGATAAATGGTTCATTACCAGGTTGATGATTTGAAGTTTTTGAAGGTAGCAAATCTGGATAGGTATCCCCCCTTCCAAATTATTTAATCTAAGAACGAGAATGTGGAGCATCGACAGATCCCCAATCCATTCAAGCACAATTCTTGATAGATTGTTTCTACTCAAAGCCAATGATTGCAACATTTTGAAATTTTGTAGGGATGAGGGTATATGTCTGCTTAAATTGTTGTTGCTGATGTCCAATACCTTAAGTTTTTTCAATTTTCCAAGCTCCATCGGTATCTATCCTTCCAATTTATTTTTTGTTATATTCAATACTTTGAGAGAAGAGAAATTACCTATATGGGAAGGCAAGTACCCATGTAGATTATTGCCTGAAAGATCTAGAACTTCTAGATTCCTTGTTTGATTACAAATGCATGAAGGAATCTTCCCATCAAGTTTATTCACTGCTGAATATAGGAAAGCCAAATACTTCAACATCGTGTAGATTCCTAAAGGTATCAGACCTATAATGTTAGTGTATCCCAGGTCTAGTACTCTAGTTGAGTGGAGGGGGGCCAGTGATTCTGGAATCCTTCCCTCTAACATGTTGTTGTTCAGATGCAACTCAACCAGTGATAATAGATTTCCTATAGAAGATGGTATGGAGTCATACAAACTATTGTTTGACATGTGGATCCATACATATTTTGTGATGTTGGTGATATTTAACTTGTCACCAAATAAGATAGACTTTGCCCATATTATTGCAGGTGAACTTCATAAAATTGTGTGTGAAGGTAAGACCCTTACCATTAAGCGTTTCAATTGAGTCAGCTTAATTTCCCTTTGATAGGGCCATTTTTATGTATATATAAGCATTTGTAATTTTGAATTCATACCCACTTTAGGATAGTAGGATCATAGACAAGTTACTATAGGTTGCACATTCCATCAAAATCCTCGGCCTGATAACCAGAGCAATGTAAGTGAATTTAAGACAATTTGTCAATGAAACATAATGCAAGGCTTTAAGTCTATGCAATAGATATCTCCAACATGGAAAAATTTCATAATCATATTATTGTTTTCAATGAACTAATAGGCTCAAACACTCACTATTTTAGCTATAAATACCTTGGATTCTTACTATCAATGCATAGTTGATCTTGGTGCTAAAACTTCAAAACCGTAGGTATATCTAAATATGAGTTATCCTTTGAGATAGACCATAATGTAAATGTTCTGTTCATAATGGCTAGAAGAATTATAACCCTGATAGGACCAAGACTAAGATATGTGGACCATACATCGTTTCGCTACAAGAAAAATTTAGACAATCTATATGAGATAATAAATATTCTTGTTGATGAAGTCATTATGCCCATAATTGTTGCCCTAGAAAGGGATAAAACTCGAGATTTCTATAGATCTTCATTCCCAACAGATATTGGTATTTTCCAAAGAGATAATAGTCCTACACAAAACAACACCTTTGTTGACTTGTAAAAAAGATGTATGTATATCCCCAATGAATCCCTCAATAATCCAAAACCCAATTTGTAACTAAAAACTCCTTTAGAAAAAGGCCCCTCAATGCATCTTCAATACTACCTCAGGGTCGAAAACTTAGTTTATGAGCTTCACAAATTATATGCATTTTATTTTATTGCTTAAGGAGGGTCGATAATAGAATCTCTTATATAGTTTGCAAGTCTTGTAAGGAAGGAAATTATACTAATGTATTGGAGGGAACTAACTTTTTTAAAAATAAAAGTCTTGGAGAGAAATCCCTTAATTAGGCTCACTTATTTTAAATTTAAATTAAAATTGTGATCCATTTTCAATTTAAATTTATGGAGGGAGAAACCCTTTTTGGATTCATGTTTAATTATAACCCCATATCCTTTTTATGAGCCATATACTATCCATTTATATGATTCCATAGTTCTAACCAATATAATGTTGCCACATCATCACTGTTTGAGGATTTTTACCATAGGATGGGTGGACCATTGTTGCCTGGGCAAATCTCTCAAACTGTGAGGGTCCATTAGATGCTCCACATATCAATAGAATAAGTGCGACAAGGAGAATCCAATGGCAATGATCTTCAAGGAAAACTCAATGATTTGCTTCTTCAAAAACCTTCACAAGTTCATGGTATGTCCATCATCTAGGGAATTCAAACCCTAAAGCTAGGGTTTCTCGTGATTCGTCCATTGGAGCTTCCAACTAATGCAATCAAAACAAATATTAAGAGTGTACATTAACGGATGTTGGTATCAATGACAACACCATTCAACAATCTCCCCATTTGTCATTGATGAAAACACATACTCCCCTTGTGATTACTACTCCCTCTGACTCCATGTCTCTGATCCTTCAAGATTTTTTTATTTCCCCCTTTGACATTAATGGAAAAGGGTGACTCATCCTAACAAACTACCTACTTTTATGGACTAGTAACTTCCCTATGCTCCTCTTGACAAAAGTGTTTCCTCTATCTTCCTCCAAGGTACTTATATGCTCCAAAATGCCTTGATCAATTCTTGTTGTAATAAACAACCTATCTCCACCTCACATGTTATGCTTCATACTAATTGCCACAATTGATTGTATGTGTCAATATGGATCAACTTTCCTGCCAAAATTGCTACTCCACTGAAGCTGCCCATAACATTGAATGAAGACTTCTTCGTATCTGTCAAAAAGATAGATCTTCAAAATCACAAATATTGCTACATAGTTTTCCCCTTCTCAATTTTCATAGAACGGGGAGTCATAACGTTGAATCTTAAAAATAATGTGTGAACCAGTTCTTTAGTCAGATCATCCTAAAATTAAATATCTTTCATTGGAGATTCATCATGACCTTTCACTTTTACAAAATCTGAAAGCATGGATGTTAAGACTTTCTCATTTCCTTCATGTTCTTGCATGTGTTTTCTTCTATAGACCTTATTGTACCTAGTGCTAGGGCTAAGGGATTCACCTTGAACCTGCAATCACAAGCTATGTGCCCATTTTTATGTCATTTGTAACATTCAATATTGGGCCTAAATGATTGAGCTAATGACATGTACTTTTTCCTGACAAAGTTTGTTTGAAATATGTCTTGTGATCCAATAAGCTTGCTTTAGGGTTTTGATAATGCCTTTGATAGTTAACCCTATCATACATTTTGAAATCCCTAGCCATATGCCCAAAGTTAGAACATGAAAAGTAATATCCATTAAATATGTTAGTGTACCTAGATGACATGTTTTGTTTTGACGATCTTCTATAGTCATCCTTCTTTGGAGGAGTTACTGCCATTTGTTGATTACTTCTTGGAGAAACAATTCTTTTATTATTCTTTTATAGTTCATCTCAAATTGATCTTTGAGGGATCTTGTTGTCAGTCTTCTCATCAATCTTCCTTTGCGGGGACTTAGAGCTTGTACCTTCATCACATGGGGATTTACATGCTTCTTGTTCCTTCATCTTCATGTCATTATTCTTCCTTTCGTCATCCGATAATATCTTTCCTGAGCTTGTCTATTTCAATTAGGTTAGCATCAACTTATTTTTTCTTTTGAGAAATATATTCCTAAAATATTCTTTTCAAGACTTTCCTTATTTCTTTTGCTTCTTCTACTTTTAGCTTTAGAAGAGTGACATTTTATGCTTCTTTATTAAGAACTTGTATTTTTTCCTTTTGTCTTTCATTTTCCTTTTTGAGCCTACTAATATCTGTTGAAGATGCATCTAGTTCCTTTTTCTTTTTATCAATTTCATATATGTACCTTTTACCAGATTCCTTTAGTTGTCTTTCCAGGTCTTTATTTTTCCTTTCTTCTTCATGCTCTTACAGTTTCAAAAGAACAAATTCGTCTTTGAGTGTGTGATTTTCCTTCTCTGTGTTCTTCCATTCTTGAAGGAATTAATTAATTCTTTTTCCATGTCCTCTTTTGCTTCTTCTTCATCATCATTGTTAGATTATTTCATATGAGGATCCACATGATTATCAACATCTTTATCTTGACCTGTATGTTTTTTACCTTCATATAGATCTTGAATTTTCTCCAAAACTTTCTTTTACAATATCTAGTTGAGTGCCAAGAATTGCATTCATGGATTTTATACTATACCTTCTAGATTCATCGATAGATGTGTCTCGAGAGAAAAAAAAGTGTCATACATCATATTCATGAGCTTGCAAGTAAGCTTCCATTTTAGCTTTCCAAAATGAAAAAATTAATTAGTTCAATAGAGGAATTCGACCAACCTATTTCTCTTCATCATCTATAATAAATTCTAAAACAATTTCAATATCTAGAACTTTCTTTGATTCCTTTATATGCTTAATGGCTTGCATTTTTTTATTTTCCCATCTCTACACTTTGAGATCTGCCTTCCAACTGTTTTGTTATTGAGGGAACCTGCTCTGATACCAATTGTTGGAAATACTGAGAGGGGGATGAATTACTATTTATTACAATCATTATATTTTTAACTTCATAGAGCATTATTTTTTATTACCATCATATAAATATAAAAATTCAACAATACCATTCAACAATGTATAATAATAAATACATTAGACATGAATATCTTTAGGTGAAAACCCCTCCAAGGTAAAAACCATTGAACACTTCTTAATATTTGTCTTTCAATAAAATGTACATCAATATTTCTAGCTCCAATTGAGGGAGGCTCCAACCCCCAGGTTTACAAGCTCCAACATGTAGGATGCTCCAACACCTTTTTTACCAACTGAAATTGAGAGGATGCTCCAACGTCCTCATTTACAAACTCTAACGTGAAGGATGATCCAATACCATGTTTTCTAGCTACAACTAGAGGGATTATCCAATTCCCTATGTAGGTTTCAAACAACCCTAGCATCACCCTGCCACCCTAATGTGTTCTCAAGCTCAAACCTAAGGAGATTCCACTCTCCTACCTTGCACCACCTTGCCACCTTGATTAGCTGACATACCACATTTCAACTAGTTAGCCATATTATCCTTCTAATGTTGTATCTCATAGGATGTATAAATAAATTTCAACAAAACCTTGATACACATCTCATGCCAACAAAGATGATTTACTTTTCAAGATGAACTTCTCTAGCATGTTCAAGATCTTTTAACTGTCTATATAATGCTACGGATGTGATTTATTGATGATGGACACATCATGACCTTAGTGACATTACAACCTCCAAATCCAAACATAGATACTCAACAACTTATAATTTTCTTATCACTGTGAGTTCATGCCAATACCATAGGGTCAATGCATGGAGCTGGGTTACACTTTTTAGCAAGGGAGGGTGCGTTTAGGTGAAAAAAGGAGGGCATAGTCGAGCCTTTAAATATCTTGATCGAGCCATTTTTAAGTTCTCGATCGAGGGCTTAAAACAAACCCTTGATTGAGCATTAAGGCTTGATTGAGATTTAGGGCTCGATCGAGCCCTTATTTTCTATTAAAGTGTGTGGCCATGGCTTGTGCACATCATTTGCATAGTCCACGGGATAAACAAGAGCCCGACTGAGGTATAGGAGCTTGATAAAGTGATGGACCATGGATCAACCCAACCAACCTTGCCAACAACCCCGCCAACATCCTAGAGGTTCAAGCTAAGGTAGGTTTCTTATCCTTTTCTATTTATTTATTTAATTTTTTTCTTCCAATATTAAATAGATTAATATGAAAAAAAACCTTACCATACAAAAACAATGAAAACCACAAAAAATCACCAAAAAAACCCTAGAAAACCACAAAACAACTTAGAAAATCACAAAACTACTAAGAAAATGCTTTGAAACGACCAAAATAATTATAATTTAGGTTTTAAATTTCTTACTTGCAATTTGGTAGCATGTTTATTATGAATATTTTCTAATTTTGAATGGTAAAAACGTTACTTTCTAATTATTTTAGGTTTGAAAGTTTTTCATTAGGAATTTAGTGAAACATATTTTAAAAAAAAAAACTATTTTTTTGTTATTTAAAATTGAAAACATTGCCAAAAATATGCCCAAAATAGAAACAATAAAATATAACCAATAAATAAATAAATTAGGAACTAGCTTGACATGTGAATATGGTTCTCATGGTGACTTCTATTTGTCATTAGAAATTATATTTTTATTTTATTATTTAAATTTAAAATTAATTTATATATTAAATAGATTTTTTAAATAAATATAATATGATTAGTTTTTAAAATAATTATTAAATACATTACTAATATTTAAAGTTAAATCCAAAAGAAATTTTTTTATTAGTCAAATAAAATTTTATTAGCAAAATATACATATATATAACATGACATGTAATATAATTATATATATAACATCATGTAGCTATATAAAAAAACCATAACTTAGTTATATATAACATTTAACTATAACATATATAACATAACTATATTTTACTATAACTCTCTAACATAACTGTTGTACTGGCTACAACCGCCCTCCAAAATTTTGGCTCACATGCCAATTTCGGAGCCTACCGTGGATTCCATGATCGACAGTTCCTTGGTCGCTTATTGGTAAGCTGATGATCTCAAGCCCCTCCTTGATCTTAAGAGTTTCTCACGTTCTCATCTTTATGTAGCATGTGTCATCTTTGAGCATCAAGGTTACCGTTTTTCATCTAAAGGAAATTTTGTTATGCTACAAGAGGAAATATTTGTGCATATGGGCTGTTCTCATTACATAGACATGTTTTACACTCACTTCATGCACTCTTTTCACAAAGGTTGTTGCATCAAGAAGAGTATGTTTTATATGTTCTATATGGTCTATCTTGTATCACTAACTGTTTTAGTGTGTGATTGTAGTCAAGTTATATCACTGTATACATCAGTTTCACTGATCTCGGACTTAGCCAGTTTCGCGAGCAATCTAGCCTCATCTAGCTTTTCAAAACTACACACTTTGCTTCTGCAACCCTCAAGCTTTTTCCCTTGCCTACTGGAATTGCACAGTGTGCAGGAACCCCAACCTCCCTTGGCATCCAAAACTATGCAGTGGTTTCCTCCAGTGTGCTTCCCTCATCTGAAATCCACTGTCTCCAAAAACTACGTAGTATTGTCCCTCAGCTCCCCAGTCTGTTTTGCATTCAAAAAATGAGCAAAGGTGTCTTTCCAGGACCCCAGCCCGCAACAATGTCTTGCATTGCAAAACTACGCAGTGCTATCCTAGCTATCCGGTCGCCTTGCATTTAGAAACTGCGCATATGTTCCTCCTAGGGCCTCATCCTGGCAGCAGTCACTACCTATTGAAACTGCACAGATCTATCTCTTAGTGACCACAGGGAAATATGACATGTTATATGACTCTCAAGGAGTTGAGGAGAAAGACCAAGGAACCATTTTATGATAAAATATTAGCACTTCATGCAAAATTTGTCGGATGCATAACCATCTTGAGGTTAAGTATGGTAAGTAAAGTACATCTCTTAGTGTAGCTTGAAGTACTTTTGATCACCACCATATCATTCTATCTTCAATGACATGCATGTTTTTAAACATTGAAAGTCATTCTGTGTGTTTCCTTTACATGTCTTGCTCCATTTTGTGTGTTGGGCCAATTTCCATCTTTGGCACTTGCGATATTTTTCTTTTTATTTCGAAGGTTTGTCTTTGTGTGTTTGGGTTGTCTTAGATATATGAACACCCATTGCACTCACGCACAAAGTTGTAAGCATTGTCGCGCAAGTGTCGTCACGGTCATCTGAAGGTCTCTTTCAAGTGTCGCACTTGTCACTTTCACCATTAGAAAGTCCCACAAAGGGTCATGCTTTGCTATGTTGTCCCAATGGTTAGTTTCATCATGTTTTCAAAGAATGCCAAGTGCACCATGATTAAAATGTCGAGTCATCACAAGTTCACTTGCCTCTCACACTTAGCCATTTTCCTGAAAATATCTCGGCGGATTAACTTCAGTTCCTCGGACGCTGTCTGAGCTGCCCTGTGAAGTATCAACATGCAATGGTGATGCTCTACTTTCTGGAACTACACAATGATTGAGGTTGTCCCCTGGGCTAGCTACACTACGCAACCCCAGAAGAGAGTTGTATGTCTACCTCCCAGAACTGCGCAGAAATAGCCTCCACAACCTAACTAAATTGCACACTTCTCAAGAATAATCATCAAGCCTCCATCTAGACTACTAGAAACCTGCACTGTAGTGAGTCCTGGGGCTTCACTTATCTCCAAAATTAATAGACATTCCCAACTTATTCCCTTATTGCTTGCCCTGCACTGCCTTCAAAAATTGCACAGAAATGATTAGCAAGGCCTCTTCTTCCTTGCTCTGCACTGTCTCCAAAAATTGTGTAGTCCCATTCAGCATATCCTCTGCTAGCTTGCTCTGCATTGCCTTGGGAAACTACGCACAATTCTCCACTAGTCTCCCTGTGGCATGTCTTGTCTTCCTCTTGAAAACTGTGCAACAGTTCCCCTGCACTCTACCTTGCCTTCCTTCTAGGAACTACGCAGAACTGACCAATAGTCCCTCTGTAGGCTTGTTATGTCTTCCCTTCAGAAATTGCAAAGAAAATACCAAAAACCTTGCTCTTTCTTCCCTCTGGAAACTATTCAGAACTACCCAAAAGTCCCTCTAGAGCCCCACTCTGTCCTCGATCAAGAAACTCCATAGAAACTCTCCCCCTCGGGATCCGATCTTACAGTTGACACTAGTGAATGTCATTGTCTGATCCTATCTCCCAATGATCAGTACACAGTTTTTCCTGACAGTGTAGACCGAGCTCCAAAATACCTCATCCCATCCTAAGCTGTGATTTGCGAAGTTTTAGTGTCCTATCCTCCCTCCTGGTCACCTAGACTAGAACACAGAAAACAATGCATCATGATAGACTAGGAGATTTATGGATTTCATATAATCATGTCATAAGTGAATTAAAAGAACATGTACATTGATGGAACAAGGTGAGATGACAAATGGGATGAAGAAAGATCGCATGCTAAAATACTTTCTTGCAGCTCAACAGATGCCCAAAGCACATTGAGCAGCGAGCGAAAGGGGTACATGCATGGAACCATCTTGCAAAGACCAAGACCATTGGAAAAACCACAACACCAAGCTATGTGGTGGTGAAGACAAAGCATGCCTAAGAACACATCTATCACTCAACAACACAACAACTTGAACTAGACACCACAGTCAGTCGGTACATGTCAGCAATGCCATGTCAAGTTGTGTCATGAGTT
>APFE030755211.1:0-15381 GCA_000404065.3 Pinus taeda
TCCGTTAAGGAGCATTAAAGATTCAAATGTTTAAGTATACGATGGCTGCGTAGGGGTGCTGGACACCATCAATTCCTACGTCGAATTAAACAACAACGTTTTTATATATATAACCTCCGTCATAGTTCGTAGGGGCATAGTAATATCATACATATGGATATATTATTGACCCTATTATGAACGAGAGGTTAACAATTTACCATTTAATATGTGTAAGATAATAATAAATTTTTATTTTTATGGTGTATAAGTAAGAATATGTATTTGGAACTGTGACATGTGGTATCAGAGCCCAGTTACAGAACTAAGGCCTCTGGGTAAAGATAGAAATGACATGTAGAGACATTGTAAAAAAAATATATATATATAAATCTTCCTCATCATTACCCTTTCAAATTTTTTTTTGGATGAAGTACAGGATCAGGAGTTTTGGGAAATTGCAGCATGAGGAGAGCAGATAATACAATTCGACGACCTGTAATGGGACAGGGGGCACCTGGCCCCGAAAATAATCCTGAACTGTGGGTACAACTTGGTGAAGAGGCCAGAGTTACAAATCAAGCCATTCTAGAAACAGTACAGGAACTTAAAAACGAGATGGTGAGACTACGGGAAGACAATGCTCGACTAACGATGGAACAAGAAAGAATTCTGAAGAGTTTGTCTGATAGACAGAATCAACCACCAGTTAATCCTAGCACGGAGCAACAGAGGATGTCCGAAGAACAGAATCACCATATACCCCCTGAAGGATTGGAGGAACAAGAGGAACGTTCCGATAATGTATTTGAACAACAAACTTTGAAAAGACAAAGGGTGGAACTGCAAGGGGAATTTCGCAAAATTAAACCACCACATTTTGATGGAGAACGAGAAGAAGCAGCTGAAGCATGGTTAATCAACATGAATAAGTATTTTCAGCTCTATGAATATGACCACGATCTTAAAGCACGATTGGATATTTTTCAACTACAGGGAAAGGCCACCTTATGGTGGGAGGAAGTGAAGATCGTAAAAGGAGTTACTGAGCTGACCATTACTTGGGATAACTTTCAAAAATATTTTAAGGAAAGGTATTTAACTGAACACTTCTACGATGAGAAGGCAAGAGAGTTCCATGATCTACAATTGGGGCGGCAGACTATGGACGAATTCATCACCCGTTTTACTTCCTTACTCCGCTATGTGCCATATATAAGGGAGGAAAAAGCAAAGGTGCAACGATTTGTTCGCAGCTTACCGCCATACATGTGAGAAAGGATTGAATTTGACAATCCAAAATCAATGGACAAGGTAATCCGTAAGGACAAAATCTGTTATCAACAAAGCAAGCAAAAAGGGGAAGCTGCTGGCAGAAAATGGAATGAGAAAAAGAGCGTTAAGTCAAGCGGAAATAACAAAGGGAATCGCAGCAGTGGAAGTAAGGGAAATGGCAAGGTACTAAACAGCAGAACTACAGGAAGAACTACGTCCAAATTTAGGCCTACAAATGAGTCTAAATTCAGTGAACAACATGCACGGTTGGACAGTGAAGGGGCAGTAAGACCCCCAGTGCAACGCTGGGGTTGTGGGGGACCCCATTACATTAAAAACTGTCCACAGCAAAAGGGGACTGAACAGTTATCCCAAATTCACGAAGCCTCAACAGTCGGCGAAGTAGGACGCAGTGTACCCAGGATTAATGTGGCTTTGGAAGACCGTCAGGCGGAATACTAGCCAACCATGGTCGAATTCGAAGGTAAGATCTCAGACCTTACTATATCTGTCTTAATTGATCCCGGGGCTACACTAAGTTATGTAAGCCCAAAAGTGGTGGAACGTTGTAATTTACAATTTGTTAAGTTTAAAAACCCATGGCTAGTACAATTAGCTACAGGAGCCAAAAGGCGAGTGACAGCTAAAGTTAATGATTGCTCCTTCACTATAGCAAGACAGCGAGTAATGGTTGACTTAAATGTGCTTCCCCTTGGCTCCTATGATATTCTAATTGGTATGGACTGGCTGGAAAAGCACTAGTCATTAGTTGATTGTAAAACCAAGATTATCTACTTTAGAGATCACCATGGAACCAGAAAAGAAATGCAAGGAATTAAAAGACCTGTGCAGGTTCGACCAATAACCACAAACCAGCTCGTAAAATGTATTCGGAAAGGGTGCCAGGTCTATGCCATCCAGGTGGGTTATGCAGATTCTAAGGATAAAACAGTTATTCTGAACAATATCACTGTAATCCAAGAATTCACAGATGTGTTCCCGGAAGAAATCCCTGGATTACCACCAAGAAGAAACAAAGATTTTACCATTGAGTTGGTTCCGGGAGTAGCACTAGTGTCACGGGCACCCTATAGAATGAGGGTACCCAAACTGACAAAATTAAAAATGTAGTTGCAGGAATTACTAGATAAAGATTACATACGTCCTAGCGTGTCCCCATGGGGAGCCCCAGTAATATTTGTCAAGAAAAAAGACGGAACCCTCCGGATGTGCATTGATTACCGACAGTTAAATAAGTTGACCATCAAGAATAAATATCCTTTACCTCGGATCGATGAACTATTTGATCAAGTGAAAGGTGCGACAATGTTCTCTAAGATTGATCTGCGATCAGGCTACCATCAGATCCGAATTAAAGAAGAAGATATCGCTAAAACAACTTTTAGAACAAGGTATGGTCATTACAAATTTTTGGTCTTGCCGTTCGAACTAACCAACGCCCCTGCAACTTTCATGTGTTTAATGAACAACATTTTCCATCGTTATTTGGACATATTTGTGCTGATATTTATTGATGATATATTAATATATTCTTGCACCATGGAAGAACATCATGAACATCTCAGAATGGTGTTACAGACCCTTCGAGAACATCAGCTATACGCAAAGTTTAGTAAGTGTGATTTCTTTAAAGAAGAAATCTAATACTTAGGTCATGTAATTACAAAGGATGGGATCGCAGTGGACCCGGAGAAGATAAAGGCCATAATGGAGTGGCCTGTACCAAAAGATGTGGCAGATGTTTGATCCTTCATGGGATTGGCTGGATATTATAGGAGGTTTATAGAAGGCTTTTCTAAAGTAGCTTTTCCCATTACTTCATTGCAGAAAAAGGGAAAAGCATTTCATTGGACCCCAAGCTGCCAGAAAAGTTTTGAACGATTGAAACACCTACTCACCACAACACCTATTTTAAGTATAGCCGATCCTGATAAGGATTATGTGTTATGTACGGACACAAGCAAAGAAGGAGTAGGTGGAGTTTTAATGCAAGAAGGCAAGGTGATTGCATACGAGTCTCGAAAATTAAAGGAGCATGAACAGAAATACTCTGCTTATGATTTGGAATTGGCTGCCGTCATTCATGCCTTAAAAATGTGGTGGCATTATCTTGTGGGCAGGAAATTCTTGTTGCTTACCGACCATCATTGTTTAACCAACTATTTCAGCCAGCCCACCTTAAACGCTAGACAAGCACGGTGAGTGGACTTCCTAAGTGGCTTTGATTCTGAGATAAAACATCTACAAGGAAAAGAAAACCGAGTGGCAGATGCCTTAAGTCAGAAAATACAACATTTGTATGAAATTTCCATTAGTGGGTGGAAGAGTCCCTTTTTGGAGATGATAAAGGAAGCTTCAGACCAAGATACTGAGTATCAGCAAGTGAAACTGCAAATACAACAATCCGCCAACGCGAAAAGCCAACCAGAATATGAGTTAGATGATACTGGGATGATGTATTTCAAGCAAAGGTTATATGTACCCAACCAAGACAGAATTAAAAATCTGATTATGGATGAATTCCATATCAGGCATTATGCGGGGCACCCGGGGTATCAGAAAATGATTACTGCAATCTGAAAAGATTACTTTTGGCCAGGAATGAAGAAGAACATTGCCGAGTACTTGGCACGATGTTTAGAGTGCCAGTAGATTAAAGCGGAGCACCAGCATCCAGTAGGATTGTTACAACCATTACCTATCCCAGAATTGAAATGGGAGATCATTTCCATGGATTTTATCACAGGATTGCCTAAGACAAAAAGAAACAATGATTCCATTATGGTGGTAGTAGACAAGTTGAGTAAAGTTGCACATTTTATACCTATACAATCCACGTATAAAGCTACACAGATTGCTCATATTTTTATGCAACATGTGTTCAAGTTACATGGGCTTCCAAAAACAATAATTTTCGATCGTGATGTGAAGTTCACATCAGCTTTTTGGAAAACACTATTCACTGATTTAGGAACCCAATTAAACTTCAGCACAGCATACCATCGTTAGACTGATGGACAAACGGAACGAGTGAACCAAGTAGTGGAGGACATGTTAAGGGCTTATGTTATGCACCAACCCACGCTGTGGGAAGAGTATTTACATCTGGTGGAATTCGCGTATAACAATCGTATTACACCTCTACGCAAATTAGTCCATTTGAGGTCATGTATGGCCCAAGATGTTGTACACCCTCTAGCTGGGGAGGACCCGAAGATAAACTGAGTCTAGGACCTGAGACACTTAAGGAAATGGAAGATATGGTGAAAAGAGTGCGCGTTAATTTGAAAGCTGCTTAGGATAGACAGAAAAATTTTGCTGATCGGAAAAGAAGGTTCAAGGAGTACCAAGTTGGGGACCATGTTTATATCAAAATTCAGGCTAAAAGAAGTACCTTACAGTGGAGTGGGTGTGCCAAATTGGCACCCAGATACTGTGGACCCTTCCAAGTCTTGGCCAGGATTGGACCAGTGGCTTACCAGCTTGCCCTGCCAAGTCACATTCGGGTCCACAACGTGTTCCATGTTTCAGTACTAAAGAAATATGTCTATGACCCTAAGCATGTAATCTGATGGCAGGATATTCAGGTGGGAGTTATTGTTACAATAAACTTGTTAAGAATTAGTGCTGAAGGAAAACTGACTTAAGAAATTGTGCAATGCAGGTCGAACCGGAAGGAGAGGTTCTGGTCGAACCTCTGAACATCCTCGACCGGAGAGAAGTGCAGCTGCGGAAACGAGTTATTACCCAAGTTAAGATACAATGGCGACATTTTGGACCTGAGGAGGCCACTTGGGAGGATGAAGAACTAATGAAAAGAACTTATCCAACTCTGTTCGTGGTTGAAAGACATCGAGATGGTGTCCAATCTCAGGGGGAGGAGATGTAATGACCGGATAATTTATGTGAATAAATCTTCTGTTTTACCATTGTAGGTAAATATGGAACAAAGATTATTATCTTTTTGTGAAAAATGATTTGAATATTATTAATTCAAAAGCTGAGTACAAATTGAGTAATTACACATAATAACTTTCTATGAGGAAGTTATTCTCTTTTCTTGCCAGATTAAAAAAAGAAAAAAAGAAACAGTTGCTAACAAGGAGAAAAACCCTAACTGTTTTTCCTATTTCCATAGAAAAGAGAGAAAAGGAAAAGGACCCGGGGTTGTTTTAGGAACAAACGAGAAAGAAGGCACTGAAGAAGAAAAGAGGGTGCTAAGTCTGGTAAGGACCAGATAGCACAGGCACAAGTGGTGCATTATCTTTGCTAAAGACAGTGGTCTGGAAAAGGAGCTTGGGGGGAGATTCAGTTTGGTTGACTAATCTCATGGTTGGGAGGAGAACAAGCAACAGATTAATTTCCTCTATTCTGGAGAAGTACAGAAGACTGTAAGCGTAGCAGTACAGGTAAGTACAGTTACCATTTTATGTTTAAAGACACATCCATGTTCTTGAAAATATTATCGAGACTGTAAGCTAAGATCTAGGATAACCTAATAAATAGTCCTAACATGTTAAAGGGAAATATGTATATACTGCCAGGATACAGAAAAAACATTAAATGCACAAACTAAATCATTAAATAAAACCTGAGTGGAGGACTGAAAGGACTCGGTTGGGTCTCAGCATTATTCAAATTCAAAGAAAACAACCTTCATAAATCATACCATATATTGAAGGGATCACATATTAAAGAGGTAGAAAGGAATCATTATATGCATAACAGTGATGTAATAAGCAAGTAGAGAAAATGACAATAAATGAATGGAGTAGTACAAACTATATATATATATATATAATGACAAGAGTCGGTGGAACCAGTGTGCATATGGTCTGCACACAGTGGTCGAACTAACCGAGACATTACTTGGTGAAATAAAATTCATATTCCTCTCTGCAAAAGGAAACAGAAAGTATCCGCGCCCAATGGCAAATGATTTATAGCAACCAATAAAACTATCTAAAACCCTCGTAAGGGACAAATTTACTTGAATGTAAAAGCAATAAGAATATGAGGTTGTGAATAGTTAGAAAACCTTGAAAAGATTCCAGAATCATATAGGAAAAACCATGTAAATATTAGAGTTAATCTACGTGAAGAAAAGAAATAATTCGTATGCTATAGCTCTGTTTACATTCCGTAGTCAAAACCTTACAGGCAACCATATCAGCGGTCATAGAAAAGTACAACAGTCGAGACCCAAAACCATGAGAATAATAACAGTCAAGGCGTAGCCAGTATTTCCGGCGCCAAGACCATCAAGGGTCGCAACTGGGCAATATATGCATAAACAATATCAGAACGATTAAATAATATCCATTCTAGTTACAGCGAGCAGCTACACAAATATTCATAGATTAACTCTAAGGTTTACAATGGCAAATTCAAATAAACACTATTTCCAGAGCAAAATCATGTAGAAGTAATAGATTAATAAACCTTGCTGGGTCTTATCAGAGACATAAAGGTAGACAAGAATCACAGTATTCATACATAAAAGGAGTACCCATAAATTCCATATATGCTCAGAAACAGAGCTATGTTTATCCTGTACAAACTAACAGCAAGATGAATATTCATATACATGCTAAATGTTCAAAGGCGCAACCGGCTGAGTCATAAACACAGCGGTTCGTCAATAAAACCTTCCTTACAGTATCAGTATTAGACTGCTAACCAGAAGTCCAATCATCGTGACAAATACATTTAGAGTTTAGTAACATAAATCTAGGAGTCTCGTTCAAGGCACGAAAGTATCGCTGCGGCCTTGAGGACCTGTAAGGACAAAATCATGGCTTCAAGCTATGGATGGCGCCCTCAGACAAGTGAAGCCATAACGACTCAAGTTTCCAACAGAAAGCAGTAAAAATCAACTGACAGTAAAGGTGAGGAATTAACGTTTACTCTCGGAAACAACTATATATTTAAATCCTATGCTAAGGGTCGCAAGCTTACGTGTGAGACAATTCTTTGGGGGTTAATCATTGGCCGCGGCGAACCCATCGAATCCGTGTCAAACAACCATCATGGATGAGTAAATAAGCGAAAAACAAGTCCTTCAGAACTCTGTAAATTCCTTATTCAAATAATGGAACAAAAAAAAAGAGAATACCTGTAAATAATTTGGGTTCAGGGCGAAGCGCCGAGAGTATTCACTACCTCCTGGGCACAAAAGTAAAACCAGAGCTCCAGCATTGAAGCCGGCAGTGAATGTTTGAAGGCAGATGGCCATAGTCGGTGGTAGTGAATAAAACCTCGGAAAAACAATATCTCGAAACATATAATACCATAACCCTAAAGGCCATTGTATAGTTGGCAATCGAACCATAACCGTCCGATCAAGAATTTGAAATCACCGTCGTGGATCTCATCAGTGATCCCGAGGAGATCGAGGCTGGACTGCAGCATTCAATTCCTCTACCAGTTTTCTGAGATCAATATCCGGATCGGGTGGAAAATCTCGAGGCAGGTCCAACTGTCCACCTCTCCATTAAGGAGCATTAAAGATTCAAATGTTTAAGTATACGATCGCTGCGTAGGAGTGTTGGACACCATCAATTCCTACGTCGAATTAAACAACAACGTTTTTATATATATAACCTCCGTACATATGGATATATTATTGACCCTATTATGAACGAGAGGTTAACAATTTACCATTTAATATGTGTAAGATAATAATAAATTTCTATTTTTATGGTGTATAAGTAAGAATATGTATTTGGAACTGTGACACATTAACATTAGGGTAACTATACTTTGTTGTTCAAATTAATTTAAGATATTAGGGCTTGCCTTATATTTATTTTATTTCCCTTTTTTGTATTTTAGTGTATTCATTTTGATGGTACTTGGTAGATTTGATGTTGAAAGTAAGAATTAAAAAAAAAAAAATTATATTGATATTGATATTTTTAATCATTTATATGTTTTTTAAAGTTATTTTAATAGAAAAAATTAATAGTTAAAATAAAATTTTAACTATATTTTTTGGCTGGGTAGACATAATGTTAGAAACAAAAATTCCATCATGACAATTTAACCATTTACTTTTTAAATCATTTTAACTTTTTAAATAATATTTGACAAATAAACCACTATCTAATATAAAATTTATATCCATACCAAAGTTGAACAAGACCTAAACACCATTAAAAAAAAGATTTTACAATAGGGCAACTTTCATTTAAAAAACTCATCCAACAAAAAATTTAAATGAGCAAATAAGATAAGATTATTGTACTTCTTTTTTATCTATTAAAATTTTAATATTTGTAGTCTAATATTCTTTTCCTAGTAAAAAAACATAATTCTATTTAATAATAAAATCACATTATGTACAACGATATCATTTTGTATTCTGCTCCAAATTGATACATATCCTACCTAAAAATCAAAATAAAAAAACTAAAAAATTCAATAAAACAGTAACCTATAAACTCTATAAAAAATAAATAATCTAAAAAATTAGATTGAACAACATATTTGTAACATACACTTACACCCACTGCACAATTTTTTTGTTTGTTTTTACCTTAAACATTAACCGAAGATTAACCGAGTGAGGAAATTGAACAACATATTTGTAACATACACTTGCACCCACAGCACAATTTTTTTTGTTTGTTTTTACATTTAAGTTTACTCGAGCGAGGAAATAAATATAGGTACAACAAAGCTTTTTGTTTTATTCAATTCCTTTGTAGTGTAATTTTTTGTTTTTTTAGATTTATGTATATGCTTCCATAATAAATCATTTCCACTATGTACTATATGTTATCAAGCTCGTGTAAAATGTACTTTTCTTCTTAATATTTTTACTTCATTTAATAATTACCTATGCACCATGTGGGTTTATTTATATTTAGAGGATTAACGAGAGTTATATGGTTGATTTATTTATAGAGTTCATTATATAGAATTCAACTTTCAACTATCAATTTTTATCATAAACTGGTAAAAATTGTTTCTACCCTTTATTATTTTTCTTATTGATCTAGAATGGACTTAATCCTAAATCTTGCTCTAATTATTTCAGGGCTCTTTTCTAAACTCGGGATTATTTCTCAAGGCGGCTGGTTAGCCAGCTCGGCCTGATAAATACCCTGGCTTTAAAGTTCTTCTTTGAAATCAATGCAAATAACAATCACATTTGGTACATATTTATTACGATTTCTATTTTCTTGAAACAAATTTACCAAACGAGACCATCAAATCATTGAATAGAAAATAGTGGTTCTCCGGCCCCTGTTCATATTTTAAATGTTTATGCACCCTACAAAGAGCGATCTCCCTTCTCCCTTCTGGGATCGCTTTCTGTCATCTGAGCTTCTTGAACTAAACTCTCTATTGATTGGAGGGTATTTAAATTGTAGTCTGTGTAATGATGAAATATGGGGAATGGGCAGAAAAAACAACCAAGTGGGGGTTGATTTGAGATGCAATCTTACAGTATAACTTTGTTGATGTACAACCTATAAAAATGGGTCCCACTTGGGATAATGAGAAATTGAACAATGCATATATCGCAAAGAGACTCCATCGATTCCTCATACATGATAGATTGATAGATCAGTTTGGCTCTCCATCAGTGAAAATAATTCCAAGTGTCATTCGTCATCGAAATATCACAATGAATGGTTTTTAATATATTATTGACTTTTGCATGAAAATCCCATCAATGAATGGTTGTTAATATATTATTAACTTTTGCATGAAAAACCTTCTATCTTCAGCACAAGGTTGTGTGAAATGAAGCGGGTTACCAGAACAATATTGGTACCTCAGAAAATTGTTTCAAGACTATGTTCAAATAATTAACACAAACCTAACACATTTATTAAAACTTTGATTTTATAATAATACAAATTTATAATATTTTTGTGGTGTAATAGTGTTGAATAAATGTAAACTTACACTATATATATGACTCCAATTTAATATCTTTTAAATAAAATAATTTACACTATTTTGATTCAAGAAACATATATATATCTTCCTATAATATATATCTTCCTAATTTTTTATTTCTTATTTATGTTATTTTTTTATATTACTATGTTTATGTAATAATGTCTTTGTATTAATTTTTAAAACATTTTTAATATTATTTTACATAAATTATATTTTAAAATTGATCTAATTTTGTATAAAGTTTCAGTTTAATAGAAATGATTTATATTATTATTTTGATCTTTAAACATTAATTTACATAAAAAAGATATGGAATGGACCAATAACATAGTGCTTGATGAAATTGAGAATTTGGGGTTGCCAAAATCCCAATTCCTTTAAAAAATCTTGATCCTGGACCTGTGGGTTATGGCCCACAAGCCTAAACGGAAGCGATTTAACTTTTAAAACGTGAATCTTCATTCTCCAACCAAATAAGAACGACACATTGCTAATAAGAGAAGAACATAAACAACCATCATAATTTATCACGCAATTTAATAAATTCTGCCATCAACAGAACAATCACATATAACAGGTAAACAATATATATAGATTGCCATCGACCCTGAAATGATCGATGGTGATAGACAAGCTCACAACACATGCATATACAATAACACTCGAACAGGTTTTCATAATTTATATAAAACAGTTACAAAATTAAGGCCTTTTAGCCTTAAAACCAAATTCACGATGGGCTACATCTTGCCCACTTACAATTTTCTTCACAAAAGATATATCTCACATCCTATCACATTACATATATATAAGAATTTTAGGAAGGATCAATCATATCTTCTCCTGATTTTCTCCACAAAAGCTTCATGCATGCACGCTTTAAATATGCTTTATCCTTTTTAAATCTATTTTTCTCCTTTAAATCGCGCTTTTCTTTTGTTCTGATCCTCTGGTCCACATTTGCTTGCTTTGTTGTTGATTGCTCCCGCATCAGACTCCCGAGGCACAAAAATTTATGACCTCCTGGTCATATGCTTCTCCTGGTCTTTAGCAATTTTATCCACTACATTCCTTCGCTAGAACTCTGTGAGCTGCAACCAACCTCTGCAGTAACAGACTCCTCTGTTACACGATACCTCACCAAGCCCTCCGCACTCGGTCTTTGGCATCCTCTAGGTTGCTGCAAATCTTCTCACCTTCAGCTGCCGCCATCTGCACAATAGAAAGACTAGAAACTCTCCATCTTTAACACAACTGTAACTCTTTGCGCAAAATCTTACTGCTCTGATACCAACTAATGAAACTGAGAATTTGGGGTTGCCAAAATCCCAATTCCTTTAAAAAAATCTTGATCCTGGACCTGTGGGTTATGGCCCACAAGCCTAAACGGAAGCGATTTAACTTTTAAAACGTGAATCTTCATTCTCCAACCAAATAAGAACGACACATTGCTAATAAGAGAAGAACATAAACAACCATCCTAATTTATCACGCAGTTTAATAAAGTCTGCCATCAACAGAACAATCACATATAACAGGTAAACAATATATATAGATCGCCATCGACCCTAAAATGATCGATGGTGATAGACAAGCTCACAACACATGCATATACAATAACGCTCAAACAGGTTTTCATAATTTATATAAAACAGTTACAAAATTAAGGTCTTTCAGCGTTAAAACCGAATTCACGATGGGCTACATCTTGCCCACTCACAATTTTCTTCACAAAAGATATATCTCACATCCTATCACATTACATATATATAAGAATTTTAGGAAGGATCAATCCTATCTTCTCCTGATTTTCTCCACAAAAGCTTCATGCATGCACGCTTTAAATATGCTTTATCCTTTTTAAATCTATTTTTCTCCTTTAAATCACGCTTTTCTTTTGTTCTGATCCTCTGGTCCACATTTGCTTGCTTTGTTGTTGATTGCTCCCGCATCAGTGCTCCAATAACCCCGATGCGATAGTACGTGGACTATCGGAAATCACTATCAACGATTCCAACACTCCAATGCTAGGCTGCTTCGGTTCCGATTTGGCAATGCCATAACAATCGCGGACCCTATAAGCTTTCCACTCTTTTTTATAATGATTAGGGTTCCAGCTGTCGAAATTTGGAATTTCCTAGATGCCTTACCGAGTTAATGCCAAGTTAATGGCATGGGGCCATGAAAAGTAGAATTAATAATGTATTAATATGTTTATAATGATGTGGATTCCATGACTAATAAAAGTACTTCCAATAGTTCTTTCTGTCCATTTCTTCCTAGTCTTGCAATAAAAAACAAATGGAATTGTCCTTGAAGTGAAACATCTATTTTATTTAACATAAAGGCCTATTGATTTATTGAGGTGAAACAACTATTTTACTTAACATAAAGGCTTATTGATTTATTTTATTTAACATAAACTTGTATTGATTATTTCTGAATAGTGAGTCCTGGGTTTTGATTCAGGAAGCCCAATTCCATGGCATCAAAATGTTCTAAAGGCTTCAAAATTTAGAAAAGATAATACTAATAATATCAAAACTGGATTCTGTCATCACGAGTAAGTGTGAAAATAAAAAGGCATCAGTATGTTGAAATAATAATCATTTTGAAAAACTATTTCTTTTGGTAGGAGATGGGTGCTAGTAATGTGCTTCTGTGTAAAAACTATTTCTAGAAATTTACTCGAAGTTTTCCATTGAAAATATAACTATGTTTCCATTTTCCTCTTTAAATATCTTCATTTTTGGTCATTTCATTGGCCTCGCTTTGAGTAAAAGTTTCAAGCAAACATGCAATGTCAAAAAATAACTCTTTTTACCCTCTCCCTTTCATATAGAGTAATAATTTAAAATTTTCAGCTTCTGTAAAAGAGCAATTTTCATGCCATGTAATGTGATTGGATCCGGAAGATTTTTGATATATTTTGTTAACATTATTTAAAATCACTTATCAATCACACAGTTGTTTAATTTTACTGCATTAATAGGTACACCCTACTCTTACTAATGTTTTCTTATGTAGTCGTTTGTGCATTCATTATGAAGTCTTATAGTGATTTGCATTTGATTCTGAATGATTTATTTTCAGGTATAATATAGTAATGAAAAATGATATTAGTAGTTACAAAATAAGTATTAATACTTAATATTTTTTCATAATACACCCTCATACATAGAAGAAAAAAATTTGTCAGTGTAGTATGATGTGGACTATTCTACTACATCAATTTGATACCGCCAAAGGGGCAAATCTTTTTTCATATCGGTGAGAATGGCGTGAAGAGATTTATTAATGGCCATACCACCTCTATAGCAGAAAATAGTTTCCATACATCCGCAACCAGAAGAATTAATGTGAAGGTTCTATCAAAATTTAATGTTGAAATTATGTTCATAGTTATTTGTTCATGCATGGTGACTGCTGTCTTCGAATTCTAGATTGGACAATGTCCTCAACTCTAAGGCAGATAATGCAATAAATATTTTTGGTAAGGATATGGAATGGAAAAACCTAGCTATTTGAAGAAAGGATTGTAAATTATCTTATAAATTACGTAATTAAGAATGATGTGTGATCGCAATAAGAAGTAAAAAATATTAGGTATTCAGATTATAGAAAAATAAAATTTACTTATTGTAATTTTTATAGTAAACATTAAATTCAGGGCACAAATTTAAATTCAAAATTAAAGCAATATCAAAGAACAAATTCATTATGAGAATCCTCAAAGAACGAATGGCGGCTTTCTACTAAAAATGGTCCATGAATTCCTGTATAGACTACACCATTGATGGTTATATGAAAATAATAACGCTCATGGGCGAGTGAAAGTCGTGATAATGATACGACATTTTATGTGGCGGACAAGTTTGACAACATGGAAACAAAGAAACTAAATATAAATAATCAAATTACCCACAAAATTGTAAAGTGATTCACTGAATAATGAAAAACTACAACGGAAAAGATTGTCCAGATTCAACCTAAAATGTTCCTAAATCTATGCCAAGCCTTTTGACAATGGCCTTTCTCGTTTCATTTGATTTGACCAGTGGCATAGAGTTACAGTAAAAATTACCAAAAACCCAGACTTCATTTTGTTGATGATAGTGCATCTCCAAACGTGTTGTGTTTAGGATGTGGGAGATTTGCAGAGAGGATAAGTGCACCCCTGAACGGAATCACATCTTGCGTTGGAGAAGAAACAAAAAAAAAATCAGAAATGGTAACCCATTAGGTCAAAACAATAATGAAAAAAGCGATTAAAACTAAACCATAGTTATTTATGTGTAGCTCCGTAGCAATTAGTTCATGGTGTGGAGTTGCGTAGGTTGAGTAAATGCCGATGATCTGTCTCTCCAAATTGGTAAAGCATTTGAAAAATGGGGGGAGGAGCGTGCTGGTCAAGGTATCTGTATACATCTTCATATGAAGGGGAAGGAGGAATGGTGAGAATGCCAACTTTCATTGTAATGTTTCAACTGTCATTTTAATGCATGAAACGTGTCTTTATTGCTCGAATTTATGCTTACATACCTCATTGTCATGGTTATGGGTGAATGTCGAGCTTAAATCTTTCAACCGTCATTGTAATGGATCAAAATGCGTCCTTATGCTTCAACCATGCATACATTTCAGAATGCAAAGAGACCTCTTTCAAAGGCACTGTGAAAGAAGGGTGTTCGACACTAATTTTTTTATTTCATTTTTCTTAATCCTACATACAACGTTATTAACAAGAGGCACGGTAAATTTTTAATCATGCTTGGTAAAAAATTAATTTAAGTATGGCTTAAGTATGTGTTCTAGACATGCAAGAAAGTTACTGTAGCGAATTTCATTTATTGATTTAGTCACGACTACACGAATATACTGGCATCTTTCAATTCATGTCATCCGATCAAAAATATTAATTAAGAAAATGATTAACTTACAATTCTTATCGGGAGGAGGCCTATTGACGTAACTAGCACAGCCATATTTACCAAAGTAAATATAGTTGATATACACCCATAAGTGTATATCAAGCATATATATCAACCATATATATCAACCATATTCTCCAATGTGGTTGATATACGACCGATAGACTTATATCAACCACATTAATAATTATTATGAGTATTTAGGATTATTAATAATTATATAAATACCTATATAGAATTATTAATAACAATTCCAATA
>APFE030755220.1:1586-12166 GCA_000404065.3 Pinus taeda
TGTGCATATTAGTGTGTGCTCTATGCTCTGTGAAGAAAAGATGCTTGACTTTCTTCCCCTTAGTAGCTAGGATTTTCATTGCTGAAAGAAGATAAAACGTCTGTTTATCATCTTACACTGCATTTAGGAATTATACATACATCACGTAGTGAACCTAAAAGGCAAACTACTAAGAAATATCAACTTAAAATAAATCTCAATGAATCTAACAACGCTTTGGAACTTAACGCAACATCTAGAGGTCTAGGCTAGAGACGTATTCTGGCATCGTAAAGCTTGGTAACTATTGCTTTCAGTGCTAGTTGGGTGATTCCTCCACTCTAAGACGATAAGTGCCAGTACGGACTTGTGCTCCCACGTACTGTCGCGTATATATTGCGAGACCACTATAGGCTGCATCCTTTATCCTTAGGAAGTCGTGTCTGCTGCCATATCGATCATAATGCACCGAAAACAACATTCGGGAAGACTGACTGCCATACCGTAAAAAGTATTCTGCAGTTTTACGATTGGTTTGGTAATCCTCTTTGCCTAGGTCTCTAGAGAAATCCATTTTTCTCCTTTTCAGACTCCTTAAAGGAAAAGGTCCTTTGAGCGCTTGTCACTTCAAGCTCAATAAAAATTGAAGGTGACTAGAGTCATCTTTTGTTTTTTCTCGACTCTTTAAAATTGAAAAAACAAGTTGTGTCAAAGCATCTAAAATTCATTTAATTCGAAAAAAAAAATTCCCTTTTATTTTGAGTTGATCAAGTAATCTGCAATCGTGGAAGAAAGTTAATCAAAACCCCGTCGTTCGCGGTGACTTACAAGTCAACCATCGTTGACTCCGAAAGCGAAGCCATTCCGGACGAAGCGAACTTGTTTAACCGGATCAAAGTCCCCTAGGTTGGTTGGAGCAAACACTCCAACATCCTCAGAGACTCCGATTACTCCGAACATTTCTGGAATCCCTGCCTCTACGGAAGAAATTCCGCAACAACAATAGGACATTACAATTGATCCTAGTGTGACGGTTAACATTTCTATTCCCCAACCGGTTCCATCTACAACCGATTCATAAGGTGTTACTCCCCAACTGTCTGCTGCTGCAGAACTTACATCTTCTTCAGCACCAGAAATGTTTCACGCACCTGACGGTCTACCTCTTCCTCCTGGATTGATTGCCATAGAAGAGATTGTGGAAGATCCTCCATCTAGCACTCCAATGCAACTTGGAGCTAGGGTCACCCTATATCCTTCTTCATCAGAGAATATTTACCCACCCTCAAAAGTTCCTGAAGAATCGCTGAGGAATCTTTTGGATAGACTTCGTATGTTTGAACAACCGTCAACATCAAGGACTGTGTCACTTGACACAACAACAGCGGAAGCCCCTTCTGCTATTCCGACAATGTTTGCCAGCGTGCCATCTGTCCCAACCAGTTTTCAATCGTTGGATGGAGTCCATCTTGGGACTATTTCGACAGTATGGACTGTTCCCATTTGTTCGTCCGGAATTATATCTAGAATCTCTTACGTTGAGTCTCGACAAATTGACCCGTCACAAGGTCAATTCGGGCAAACTGGTCCCCAAAGGAAAATTATTCCTTTGAGCACTAGATTACCGTTGTACGGAGGCCATATACCCTTTCATTGTCTTCCCCAGAAGGACAACCATGCGTGAGTTCAAAACAAAATTTGGGTTATGCTGGAATCACAACTAGCGGTTGGGTACTAGTCCTGTCTCAACAACCAAGAGTTGTATGCTCAATACAACAAAGTTAAGCTATGACAAACATTCCCACTACGCCAACTATTGTGGCTGTATCACAAGTACAAGCATCACCAATTGTATGCCAACCTCAAGTTTCATAGGTGGCGATACAACAAACTCTTGTACCTCCGACACAACCACAATCACCCACTAGTGGAATGGCACAGGTTCAAATGGGGAACCCCAACCCCCATCTTGGTCAAACAGTCAGTGCTGGACAACAGTCCATGGCTTCACAACCATGGCTGGTGCAATACCAACAACCTCAATTCCAGGAAGCTTACCAAGGATATGAGCAACAAGCCTTTGCGAGTAATGGGCAACAATATCAACCATATCATAATGGTTATGCCCATCAACCTTACAAAAGTTACCAACATCAAATGCATTATGCTGGTATGCAAAGACCGACTACTCAAACAATTCCGTCTTATCCTGGGTATGTTCAAGCAAGCCTAAATCAATAGTGACCCTTCGTGGCAACTCTAGAGTTACTAGATCTAAGTCGACTAACGAACGATCCAATTGCCTACACCCCTTGGTGGCCGGCGATCCCGCATAAACTTCCGTCCGATATTCCTAAATTCAATGGAAATCTGGGCGAAGACCCATCGAATCATGTGATGGCCTTTCATCTATGGTGTTCTTGAAACACTCTCAATGATGATTCGATTTGGCTTCGCCTCTTTCAGCACACGTTAACTGGCTTGGCAGCAAAGTGGTATATCGAACTACCTAGAGCTTCATTTGATAACTTCAGTACCCTAGCCACAACCTTTTTAACCCATTTTCAGTTACCTATCAGGTACGAAACATGAACTGAGCTACTTACCAATTTCAAGAAAATGAAAGCCACTCACATATCCGATCATATTCATGAGTGGCGGCGTCATCGCATAATGGTAAAAACATATGTTCTTGATCAGCTATTGGCTGAATGCTTTATTAAGTCATTGTTACCCGCTATTACAGAAGATGTGAAAAAGGGTAGAGTCATCACTGAAGAGCACGTTATTTCTCATGCATAATATCTAGACTTGATCTACACTCAGTCTGGCATGCTCTACGATAAAACCCTTGATGCTCCTAGACCAGAATTCTCCGTCCCTCCGCCTCCTAAATCAAACAAAGACTCATGCTGGCGATGGTGTGATAGGCACGACAAGCACTAAAACTCCAAAGGCCACATCCAAAAAGGCCCGCATGGTTTCGAGTCAAGATGCAAATGAGGAACTTCTAGCCTCGGAAATAAATGTTATGTCAACAGACAAAGGCAAAGAAACCAAACAACCAGGAGGCAGGAAGAAAAAACAAGGGAAGAATAAAAACCAGGGAGACTCATCTCCTAGGAAACCTTCTACAAACCCTTCTGGGAATTCGAAACCCAAAAGTCCATGCAGTATATGTGATGAGGATCATTGGACCCGAGAATTTCCATATAAAGAAGAACTTAGAAAATTCTTCAAAAGTTAAAAAACCTCGACTGTATTGACGGATCTGTTTCCAAACCCAGGAACAAATATGGTTGCTAGCGAAAATGCTTCCCGTCCCAGGTGCTAATGTTGTCAGTCTCGAAGCAACTAAATGACACTCTTATAACGACAAGGAGTAAAGATTACGTGAATCGACAGATGTTGAACAACAAGGACAATGACCAACCAAGTAGTTCAATAATGACTTCAACAGAAGTCGTGCCACCCATCATTCCTAAATTAACAATAAAACCACCAAAGGGAGTAGTACACAAATCAACGTTTAATCCTCGTGCCCGAGTAGAACAACAGTATAATATAGTGGAGGATTTAGCCCAATCGCCATCCACGATGTTGACTCTTGAAGTGCTGCAAAATTGCCCCTACCAGAAGCAGGTTTTATTTTCATCAATAGGTGGGATTGACCCAACGGATTCCAATCTTGTATCTTTTAATCATAAAGGATACGGCGCTCAGTTACCAGCTCAAATAGCTTTCCTCATTCAAGTGAAATCCCTCAACAAAACTGTTCATAGAACAATTATTAACGAGGGAGCATCCACATGTATCATGTCGATGAGTTGCTGGAAAACTCTGGGGTCTCCATCTTTGTCATGATCGTCAACAACATTAAGAGCATTTGACGGACGAACTTACACCCCGTATGGGATACTAAGTAACTTGCAAGTGGAATTGGGGGGCAAAATAGTAGAAATCGATGTTGAAGTCATCGACAAAAATCTTGATTACAACATCCTACTGGGAAGACCCTGGATATATGCCATGGCATCTGTTGTGTCGACCTTCTTTAGGAAAAATGAATTTCCTTCCCAAGGAGGAATTACAATCATCGACCAACGAACTTTTCTCCCCAACAGTTCACAAGTTATGGGAAGCATTCCAATTATCCATGGAAGCACTAACATGCTTCATAATATCGAGTAGGCATACTAAAAGACCCTACGTTAATGGGAACCTTTACCCTACCGCCTCCTACCAATTTGGCATAAGTGGCTAATGTAGGAACCTACAATATGATATCTTCCATTCAAAAGATGTCAGAAAACGATGTTAAGATGGATCATTCGCAGGTTTTGCCTCTAACCCCGCTGAAAATATTATAGCAATCAATGTTCTCAGCATGGGAGGCAAACCAGCATCAACGCTCGAAAAGAGTTTGGATAGATATGTCTAAGGAATATGGCACCCCTTTAGATCCTTGGTCGCAAGTACACCTTATAGACAAAGGAATCGTTCAATCGATGATGATCAATGGGGCACCATGGGAAGATCACCACCGTCATTCCCATATTCTGAATTGTAAAGAAGATAATTCCGGTGACCTACAACATCCTTCAGTATTTGAATTTCTGACGAATACTGTAAACACAGTGGATTCCAAGAGAAACCTATCCAATATCAAAGAGACTATTGCAATAAACATCTCGACCAAAACAGATGTTGTAGGGAACATTCATGTTGGCAAATCTTGTTCTTTTTCCGAACTGGAAATACCTAGCACTCTCTTTCGCGAGTTTAGAGATGTCTTTGCTTGGTCATATGATGAAATGCCAGGTATCGACTCGAGCATAGTTGAACATGAGATTAAGATGTATCCAGATGTCAAACCGGTACGACAATGGCTAAGGCAGGTGCACCCCAAGAAAGTATTTGCCATCAAGGCGGAAGTCGAAAAAATCCTCCATGCTGGTTTCATTTACCCCATTCCTCTAACCGATTGGGTATCGAATATTGTTCCTGTGATGAAAAAACAAGGAACGATTAGAGTGTATGTTGATTACAGGGATGTAAATCAAGCTTGTCCAAAAGACAACTACCCTACACCCTTTATCGACCAGATTATTGATGAATGCGCCGGATGTGAAAACTTTTCATTCATGGATGGATTTTCTGGGTATAATCAAATAAATATCTGCCCACAGGACCAGTCAAAGACTGCATTCATTTATCTGTGGGGCACATTCGCATATCGCAAGCTACCCTTTGGTTTGAAGAACGCAGGGGAGACTTTTCAGAGAGTAATGAACTATGCTTTCCACGACATCAAAAACATCGTTCAACATTATCTCGATGATCTCCCAGCCATTCACGAAAGCGGACCGATCATCGTGCCATTTGAGAGCAATATTTCTACGTTGCTGACACTACAAGATAAGGCTCAATCCGCACAAATGTTTGTTTTGTGCCAGTTCTGGTCGTTTACTTGGCTTCGTTGTCTCGAAGGATGGGATTCGTCTCAACTCTTGCAAGGTTCAGGTAATCATCAATTTTCCTCCACCTTCAAGCCTGCTTTAGATTCATTCCAAATTATGCCGAACTAGCTAAAGGTTATACCTGTCTTTTGAAAAAGAATGTACCCTTCGTTTGGGACCAGGTCGCACAAGCTTCCTTTGACACTTTAAAGAAATCTCTAATACAAGCATCATTAATGTATGCTCCTGATTATCAAAAAGACTTTAACCTTTATCTGGCTACAGTAGATACAACCATAGCAATGGTTTTAGTTCAAGAAGACAATGGAATTGAACATCCTATATATTATTTAAGCCGAAACTTAAATGATACGGAAATGAAATACTCCTACGTTGAAAAGCTAGCCCTCACAGCTGTTCAAGCAATAGAGAGATTTCGACACTACGTCCTCTTTAGGAAAACTACCATTTTGTCAGATTGCAACCCCATGACTTATATATTGTCGTGACAATTGCTAGGGGGCAAGTATTTGAAATGGATAGCAATTCTCTAAGAGTTTGATTTGGAATTTAAAATATCCAAATCAAAGAAAGCCCTGTTATTCGCAGAGTTACTATGCGATCTCCCATCGTCGTCCAACGATGCAATATCCGAAGAAGCAATCGTGGCTGAAAATTTGTTTCTGATATCTTCAAGCAATTTGTGGTACGGAGATATAATCATTTATCTCTAGACACAAACATACAGGCCTAATAACTCACGCTCTGAACAGCGACATATTCGATACTAAGGAAAAGACTATGTGATTGTCGGTGATACTCTTTACTGTCGTGGTATCGATACACTTCTGCGGAGGTGCCTCACCCTTGAGGAGGCGGAAAAAGTCATGAGTGGCTCCGAACAGTGACATATTCGATACCAAGAAAAATACTACGTGATCTTCGGTGATACTCTTTACTGTTGTGGTATCGATACAGTTCTGCGGAGGTGCCTCACCCTTGAGGAGGCCGAAAAAGTCTTGAATGACTGCCATTCAGGTGCATGTGGGGGGCATCAATCTGGTTATGCTACGGCACAAACAATTTTGCGAGTAGGATACTTCTGGCCAACAATGTTCAAGATTGCATAACCGCAGTTAGAAGTTGTCATGCTTGCCAAATGTTCAATAGAAAAACCAAAAGACCACCCACACCACTGCAACCATTAGTAGTTGCTGGGCCATTCGCCAAATGGGGCATAGATTTCATGACATGTAACCCCACCTCGACCGGGGGGCATGGGTGCATAATAGTCGCGGTGGAATATTTTACCAAATGGGCTGAGGCGATGTCTACATTAAACAACAGCGGCAAAACGGCTGCCCTTTTCTTTTTCAATCACGTAGTCTCTAGATTCAGCGTTCCACAGGCCATAGTCATAGATCATGGATTGCATTTTCGCAATCACATGATGGTTGAGTTGGCTGCCAAATTAGGACTGTCCCATGACAGATCTACTCTGTACTATCTGCAAGCTAACGGACAAGTTGAAGCAATCAACAAAGTCCTAAAGCGCATGCTGCAAAGGATGATCGGAGTCCACAAATGGGATTGGCACCTAATCCTGTACACGGCCTTGTGGGCATACCGGACAGCGATAAGAAATGCAACCGGATTCACACCTTTTCAATTGGTGTATGGTCTCGAAGCAATCTTACCGGTTCAATGTGAAATCGCGTCCCTCAAACTCGCAGTCGACCTTCTCCCCAGAACCTCAGAAGAAGAGGCGCGTTTCTTGGAATTAATCCATTTGGATGAAACCTGTCGTGATGCAGCTTCGGCTAACAAGGCTCATAAGAAACAAGTCAAAGCACAGTTCAACAAGAATGTCAAACCTCATGTCTTCTCAAAGGGTGACCTGGTGTTAATTTATGACTAGGAACCCGATAAATTGGGAGCAGGAAAATTCAAATCGTTATGGATGGGTCCCTATATTGTTAAACGAGTATTAGCAAAAGGAGCCTATAAGTTGATGGACTATGATGGGATTCCACTGGCGCAACCTCGCAACGGGTTGTACCTCAAACGTTACTATGCTTGATCTCGCATAGTAGTCCTCGTGCTTTTGTTACATTTTTGTTTTCGCCAAGAGCATTTAATTTGGTTAAGTAATCCACTTTTTTCATTTGTTGCAGATGCTGAACCTACTGGAATCATTCATTGGATATGCCGAAGGAGCAAGTCGTAGCTCGTAGAATCTATCTTCTACGGCATGGGCCATTTTCAATCCCAGCGGCGAGTTAGTAAGTTTCATAGGAGTATGTATTGGTCGGTCTACAAACAATATCACTGATAACACCGCATTAATAGAACTCCTTTCTGATGCCATTGCACATGGTATATGCCGATTTTTCGTCAGGCTAGACTCACAGCTCGTCATTCTACAACTCACTGGCATCTATGTTGTACGAAATCCAGCTATCTATCGCATGTTCCTAAGGGTCAAAATTTTGGAAAGACAGTTTGATTTCATCCAATATCAACATATTTCCAGAAGTTTAAACACATTAACGGACTCATTGGCAAATTATGTGTTAGATAGACATTTGCGACATCTATAAAAAGAAGCATCACATCAATATATACAGCAGGATCATGTAACTGAACCAAAATAAATCTTCGAAAATCAAAAATATATTCCATAACTGTTTATAGTCTGTACATAATGTTCTGTAACCAAGACGAAATTGGTCAAATGACCCAAAACTAAAAATGCTAGGGGGCACCGTAGCCTAATGGTGTTGGTGATAACAAGTCACCGCTTGTGCAATCATGTTTAAGAGCCTAGTCCATCGACTCGACACTCTAGTGGTATGTCTCTACAACCGCAAAGGAATCTCATTGGTCCTATAGTGCCAAAAGAGTCTCGACCACATCAAGGTCGCGAAGGAAAGCCCTCCCAACCGCTTCTCCTACTAGAGCGGCCGCTGGGTCTCTACGACGCACTGCGGGTCGAACTGGGCCAACATCTACATGAGCACATAAGTTTTGATTAGTCTTTATCATAATAATATAAGAACATTATAAACAAAAATGAACAGAGATATGGTCAGAAGAAAATTACCCACGACACCCCACTGCTCTCCAGCCGGCAGCACCAAATCCGGATCACCTCGGAAGTCTATACCAGCATATGGGAACCTGGCATAGACCATATCCTGATGGTCAAACCACTCAAAGAAGCTCTCAGAAAAAGAAATATGGGGCTGGCCAGCATGCCGAGACATGAGATCGACCCATCTCTGCATCCGTGGTTCGGGTAGTGGAGGTAGGCCAAGTGATATATACTGTGGCTGCATCAGTGGGATTCGCTCCAAGGCGAAAGCAGTCAAAATAGAACCATAACGAAAGTTTTTTGATCTGTCCCTCTTCACCTTGGTCAACTGTTCCTTCATCACAGAAATTACTGCATCACACCAATTTAACAGCTTTGGTTCAAGGCATTCCAAAGCATACTTCATATAAGACCTGTTGGCTATATGGAGAGCAGAAATACCAGCCAGTCTAGCAAAGGTAAACAGGATGGTCCACAAGGGCCAGTCAATGACGTCTCAGATGTTGATATTTCCGTCAGCACTCGGCTAAGATCCCTCTCTGCAATGCTAGCAAATGTACTCCCTTACAGACTCACCCCCACCGGCGGAACCTGATAAAGAGAGAGGGGCACCATGCCTCGATAAGCCAGTCAGAAGATCCACCACTATCAAGGGGATCAATTTTCCCCTAATCTGGAATACCTAGTTGGTAGGATCCCAAGCATTGAGGAAATATTACAACAAACTAATTTGTTGTCTCATGCTCGAGATACAGAAAAACTTCAGCAAGCCACAGTTCCGTAATGCAGCTACTATGCCCGGATCATGTAAAGAAACAACGTCCTCTTCTTCATGCTCACGTTCTCGCCATGTGACAACCATTTTCCTCTGATGAATCTCTGAAAAACAAACAAGGGAAGAGTCAGGATCTTCATTTGGTGAAAATAGGCAAAAATTTCATGACGAAACCATGCAAAAATTTTCCTTCCTGCACCCATCGCACCCCAACAAGTGTTCTAGGAGTGATGCATACTGACTAGTCAGTGGATACATCAGTATGCATCACACCTTTTAACTAAGGAAGGGTGCGATGATCCTAGGGAAAGTTCTTCAAAATCCAAGGGCTCATCAGAACAGGGAAATGAGCTCAAAATCCAAAATGAAAGGAATGTAGGGAAAGAGCACAAGTTTAGCTCCTACCTGGTCTGAACGGTGTCAAGAATCGTCCACAGAATCTCTCGGAATCCACTGGTGAAAATTAGGGGGGAAAAGCACCTCTAGAGCTCCAACAAACAAAATTCAAATGAAATGGTAAAATGAGAGGTAAAAAGTCACTTTTAATTTACTATGCACGTAATTCAAGTAAAATATTAGTGTTTTGACTAATTTATCATACATATGTTTTCATTTCTAGTCAGTTTGATGAAGCAGATGAACAGGTAGTACTATCTTTGAAAGAACAAAATGTTAAGGGTAAATAAAAAAATCAATGAACATCATGGCAAGAAATGTTGTCGCAAAGTTCAAGCTTGTTAAAAAATAAACTCCACGAGCAGTTTTAGCGCATAGTTCAAGTTCGTTAAAAAAAAACATAAGTCATGAGCAAGTGTTTCTCCCCGCGTTTAAGCTCATTAAAAAATGAATGGGTAAATAACCATTGTGAATGCTTTATCGCCAGCTTTTGAGCCTTGGTCATGTTCTTGCCATCACCTCCACTCTGTCTTTTAGCCAATCATTCACCCCCATATGATTGTTTACCCGTTCGAGGAACATCTGCAAAGAGTGATTCTGTTAGCCATCCTTGTAACACTGTCATGATTGGAAAATTCCAAATGTTACCTGGAATCAGCTGCTACCCGAAGCCATCACTCGTTCCTTGAAAACGAGTCTTCTTTAAGCTCTTTTCACCTGACTCGTAAAATATGAAAAGATTGCCGAGAGATTGGCTTCTCTAGCTCGTTAAAAGGCATCAGAAGTTTTATCCCTCCTCTATATTTTAATCTTTTTGGACCTGAGGGATTATTACACAAAAATATCGAGCACTTGTCTTGTTCAGTTCGTTAAAACT